>OOIL02004480.1:1492076-1539705 GCA_900332095.2 Cuscuta campestris | reverse complement strand
TTCCAAGTTTCTTAGCATTTTGCAGGTTCCAAACTTAATCAAGTATTTCATTCTTTTTTCTGATAAAAATGTTTTTCATGTCGCAGCCTGCGGATACATCAAAAATTCATAACTGTATACCTGATGAACATTATATTCCAACGTTGCTTGCAGTAAGTTTCTTTGAATGTAAAAATTTCAGTCCAGAAAATATAAATCCTTCCAGATGTGCTACATACTTGTGGGATTTATCTAATCTCAAGCAACACTTTGCATTCAATTTAATGCAGCAAAAAGGACAAGGGGGAGAATTAATCAGAAGAACCCTGACTCACACATCATGGGATCTTCCATCTTCCAAGCGGCGTGAACGGCAAGGGTGGCATCCTGTTACATACAAGTTAGCTGATGCTACCCCTATGCTCATTCAATCTATTAAGGTATTTCTCAAGTAACAATCCCTTACCATTTCATTTCATGTTTTAGATACTGGAGTCAATGGACGAAATCCAAATGGCACATTAAACTTCCAATGCTTCTTACTTTTGATGAAGTTGTGCAGTGTATGCAGAGCAATGCATCGAAGTGTCTAATGGAAACAACATCTCTATTAAATTTCACATTTCAAATATTAGAACACTCATCATTAGTGCACCACACCCCCACCCCAACCCACTGGTTCAATAATAAGTACAGTATCTCATTTCACCTTTTCATTAGAATTAAGAAAAACACAGAAACCAACTTAATTCGAGTCAGGATGAGAAACAACAAAGTTTGAATAGCCTAATTGTCCTTAGGCTAGGTTACAATTTACTTCCTTCTTTCTTAAATAAAGACAACATAAAAACTTTCGCATATATCAATGTGTAATGCAAGTGTTTGGTATCTTGAATTATGTTTTGGTAAAAATTAAAAAAGTTGATATCAAGACAAATCTAAAGAGACCCCACTTGCCTACATTTTGCTTGATGTATAAATCACAAAAGATAATCAAATGGGAATGGATGAATAGTGTCATACCCTCCGTTGGATTTATTTAAGAACAGAGGAAGTATTTCTTAACTGATAATCAATTTAGTGGAAGACGGGCGGGGAATGTAATCAATTAATGCTTCATGAAATTTTTAAGATGACGCTTCTGTAGGAAAAAATGAAATGTACTCTGTATTTTTAAAGGTCAAGGTGTAATATTGTGATTAGTAGACCACTGAGCAAGGCTGGCAAAACTTTATAATAGCGCCATAGAAATTTAGCAAAGTATTGAATTCAGTGGATAAAGTTACACCTGAAATAGTTAGTTTCGACTGCTTGAATGAAACAGGAAATAGATAATATTTATTACGAAACAGAGTACCGGAGAGAGTGGTGCACTAGCAAGGGAAAACCTGCTCCATGCTTCCTTTTTGCAAGAAAATTTACCCGACCTGCTGCTCTTAGGCTGCTCAATGATACGGTAAAGTTAGTCATCTTCCACTAGATTCATTATACTCCCCGAGTCCCAAAACAAGGTTCATAGTTTGACATGGCACACTTATTAAGAAATTGAAATTTTGTGGTCACATAGAGGAGAAAAATAATACTAGTATGAACCACACAATCCTTAAATAGAAACATGAACCTTATTTTGTGAAAGACTAAACCGGAAAACAAGAACCTTATTATGGGATAGAAGTTTGGTATCATATACTCCGTAGTAAAAAGGAAAGCTCAACCTTCTATTGGAGTGAGTATTTTACTATGTGTTTTCTTTCTTTTAAAAGAGAATTCTAACTCCACTTATTGTTGTGTATGTGTTTGTATGTACTGTGTACAGTTTGCGCTTGGAGTTTCCAGACAAAAGAACAAAGTGACTTCCATTAAGTTGAAAAATTATTAGGATCGTCAGCATATACCAATATGTACAATTCTTACCCTGTGTACATTGTTGTATTATTGTGTGTGAAAGATGTTGTAATAGTATAACTAAGACATTACTCTTACTCCCTATATGTGTGTGTGTGTGTGTGTGTGTGTCAATTCTTTATTTCTCCAATTCTACCTCCATATCCCCAACATCTATCAATTCTTGGTTTCGATTGAACCAAACCACAACAACATTGGGGATCTCATGTCTTGTATGGACCTATTGCTATCAGTTAACACTTTTACAGTTGAGTGGGTAGGCTCTTCAGGAAGCTGAACAAGGTTAAGGGAAAACTGCAAGTTACCAAACCATATGATATGGCCATTGTGACTTGTGAGGCTTTGGAAAAAGCAGGTGGCAGTCTATGTTGCAACGACACGACATCGTACAGGTATGTCTACACACGAATATGTGTAAATTACAACTCAAAAATTATGTACTCCTTCCACGTATCTATAGTGATAGTTACTCTTTAACCAAGAAACTACAAATACTAACTTTGATTACTTCTTTCTCTTTCACGTACTCCGAAGTTCTAAAAACATTTTCTTGCAATAGTGATATGATGGAATACTGCTAGCGTGCTACCATAGGTGTACTCATGCTTCGCACAGACAAACGCAGATCATAATCGTTTGTGTTGCCGATTAACGTTTGTGCTTGTCGGTAGATTCTAAGTGAATAGTTAATCGTTGATATTTACGGAGTAATCCGTAGTACTCCCTATGTCCCATATTTTTCTTCACGTTGCGTAAAATTAGAAAAATCTCAAGCCTTTTCAATATATTTTATTTAAATATTTGTATAAAACTTAAAAATAAAATTAAATATTTAAAAATTTAACAAAATAAGTGCTGACAAGAATTTTTTATTTTTTCATATAGGCCATGACAAATCATAAATAAAAATAAATAAAAGTTCATATGAAGTCACAAAAGGGTAGCATTGCATATACGTGTAATCATACTCCGTTTAATTTGCAGAACTTTTGTCAATTTAATTTGGGATATAGAGTAAATGAACCAGCCTTCGTTTATTGTCACCTTTTTAATATTGGTTAATTCACCACAAACATTTGTATCCTACCCTTTCATTCTTCATACACTAAATAACATAGCTTCTTCTCCAGAAAATGGATCTCATTCTTAATCCCCAAATTACTCAAATATTTACTTCATAATCATAGTAGATTTTACGTAATCCTTGCATTGGGTCAATATATTTCCGTTGAGTTGGAAGTCCATTTTTTTTAATTAGCATTAGCTTTTTCTAGATAGATTCTTGTTTAATGGTGTAAATTAAACAAGGTCATGATATGGGATGATACAAATGTCACTACTGACAAACACGACAAAATATACCAATACAACAAGGACCAAATAAAGCTTAATACAAAGTACAAACCCAAAAAACAACAAACTCTAATAACAGAGGACCTCTAATTAAAACTATTTCACATCATTAATTATTAATTTTTATTATTATTATTCTCATTCTTATTCTTATTCCCGGCCAGCTTAATTAATTACCCCATCCACGAAGTACTTAACTAGCTTCCTTCCTTCAACTAATTAACTCATCATCAAGTCCTGGTCGCCGCACTCTGGTCTTTCCCCGTCTCCTGAGCGGAGTTTTGGATCGTCTGGCCGACGTCCTTCGTCTTCTGGCCGATCTGCACCACCGCGTCCTGCACCCTCTGCTTCGCGTACTCCATTTGTTCCGGCACGGACCTCCCGTGCCGGAGGTACTCCATGAGCCATGTCAAGGACGAGAGGCCCGACAGCCCGAGCGCCCCCGACGTGAGGAATCCGGTGACCGCCAGCCCGATGGCGGCGGCCGCCGGGACGATCACGGGGCTGAAGAGGAGGAAGAGCGGCGCGACGACCATGAGTCCTAGCAGGGTCCCGGCGAGCGTGATCCCTGCGAGTCCCAAGAGGGTCCCGACGACCGGGAGCAGGGTGACGATCGTCAGAACCTGCGCGGCGGTGGGACCCTCCCTGTTCTGGTATTGAGGGAGGAGGGAACCGCCCTTCATGCGGTCGGCGGCTGCATCGTACCCGCCACCGATCGCCGGGTGGACTTGGAGCTGGTGGGTCCTGGCGGTGGCCATGGAGGAGTTTCAGATGGTGTCAATGACAATAGTGGTGTTGGTATAGTTCTATATGGGAGTGAGAATTGATTTAAAGAAGAGGTGATTACTGAAGAACTTATTGGGGTGACGAATGTGGGGAGGGAGTATATATATATATATATAGAGATAGAAAATGAATGAATAAAAAAAGGGAATAAAAGGGGAAATGCAACGTGTAGGAATGCATGCGAAGGACTTTGCATGGCAAACATGTAAGTGCTTCATTGGCAATTGTCATTCGGTTTTTGGCTGTGTCGGTGCTAGATACCCTTCTCTCCCAAATAAATCTTGGTTAATTTATGCAAATTGGGCTTAAATATGCCGTTTTTTTCAAATAGGATCGGTTAATATACAGTTTTTTCCATTGCCGTTTTTTGGTAATGGAAAATTTTAAAATACCATACATTTGAAAATGTGAGTATTTCACTAATAGTCAGAAAAATGACAATCATCCAAAATGACTTGGAATAAATATTAATAATGTCCTTTGTCAATAAAAAAGACCTATTACGTAATTCAAGTAGAATAAAACATTATTAAAAAATAATTTGAATAGTAATTTAAATAATCAGTCATTATCTAACACTTGTTGCTAATTACTACATTCGTAGAGTCATTCGTATAATTAGTTATTATACAACACTTGTTAATGAGGACATATATGACATACTCCGTATTATACAAAAATATGTATCATTAAAGGAATAAAATATATTTAGTCCTATTCAGAGAAATGTACTATCTTTTAGCTCTATATACAATGAATTTTCCATAAATCTTCCCACATTTGATAAAGTTATTTAAAATAGTCAATTTTGTTTTGTAACATGTTGTGATTTTTCGTATTTAGTTCCATATTATATGGTCTTAAATTTTTAGAAACTATTCCCTAAATGGTTCACAAAAAAAAATGTGACCAAATGTTTCTTTTTCACATATAGTACCCAAAAGTATATATATGGAATAATTGTCAAAAATTGAGTACCATAAATGTAATGGTTTTTTATTTGGAGACTAATATAGAAAATCACGTCTTATAAGGGACTCTTTCCAAATAAATCTTTCCATGCATATTTGATAAAGTTGTTATTCAAAATAGAGTAAACTCCCTTATAACAAGTAATTTTTTATATCCGGTATTCAATCTCATATTATATCATTTAAGTCATTTTTTCTACACGAAAGAGTTTTTTAACTTGTAAACAACTTATAAATTAAAAATTATTTATAAGTTATTGTTCGGGAAATTAACGATAACTTGGATGAATCGAGAGTTGTGTAAACACTTTCAGATTGAATATTTTGGTTGTTCACTCCAAAATTCAATCGGATAAAACTCGAAAGTATCAAGAACGAAAATATGAGAATTGCTGTAAAAAATCCGAACGAAATTCGACCATGCCCAGTGGGATTTTATAGACTAGGGGTGAAAAGGAGAAGACACCATTCGCGGCTATTACCCAAAGCACGCAACTCTTCGCGCGAAAGTTCTTGGACCCCGCAGGGGCTGCCGCCCCTTGAACCCTGCTCGGGGGCACTGCCCCCGAACCCCCTCCAAGGGGGCGCTACCCCCTTGGAACCCCCGGTGTAACGGGTTTTTATCGTAACAAACTCAATGAAGCGTGAACTCCGCACCACCAAACTTCTTTGATGATTATTAGGATACCATTGGTCGTAGTTTTTCCAATTACACTAAAATATATAACAGTTATAAGTCAAAAAACATCAAAGATACCCACATAATATCAACAAATTCATTTTGGAACATATTTTTGAAATATCATATTTTTATAATATATGTTTATTTTAAATAAAAATATTATTAATCAAAGTGATGCATAAAAAAATCAATTTAAAAGAAAGATATGAGACGTATGGATCGGGGTATAAAATTAGGAGCTATGATCTATATATGGGAGTCACACTTGACATGTACAATAGGTTTTGAGTATATCATTTATCCTTTATTATAATATTTGAGACTCGCTTCATGATAATTCGACAAGTGGACGTTATATTTGGAAATTTTTTGACACGTCAACATGCCATGTAATTAACTCTTTGTCTTAATAAAAATTGAGTAATGCTAGAGTCACAAACAAATAGTTCATAAAATTCGCAAACATGCCTTTTTAACATTTTTCTAAAAATAAGATGCACTTAAATAATAAAAGATATTTTAATTTAAAATTTACAAAAGACAAGTTTAATTTGTGCTCTGTGAACTATTTGTTTGTGATTCTAGCATTTTCCATTAAAATTTGCTCTATATATTTTTTCCATATTTAAAGCAAATTAATGGAGTTCACGCGTTAGAAAAACTCATATTTAAATACTTCGTATAATTTTCCCCGTTAAGAAATTTTAGTAATTTTATAACCCAATGATTTTGGTAATTCTTGCCTTATGCAATTTTAGTAAATTTTTTACTAATCTTCTTGCTTTATGTGATTTTAGTTATTTTCACCAAAGATAGTTTACCATATTTTATGATCGAGCTTCTCCTTGGACTGTGTGATAGGAAGCTAACTCTTTAAGATTAATAGGTAAGCTCACCCAAGTTCAAAATGTACCCGGAGCAAAAGCATTGACTTGACTATTTTTGTAAATGATCAAATATTTAAATTAAATAAAACTAGAAAAAAGATTTAATATGACTTTTGTACTTTATCTTGACAATTTGACTTACTATTTTAATCAAAAGAAGTTTATACAATAACTTATCATTTTTACTAGGTTGTAACTTAAAATTTATAAATTTATTTGCATTGTGTAATTATTCATTATTTATGTGCTTGAAAATAAGAAAATTTGCATGAGAGAGGGCTCACTTTCTAGTTTCTACCTTGTCATTTATGCAATCGTACATATAAATTTATGTAAAGAAGAGTGTGATAAGAAAAATTATAATGTGGAGGGCAAGTAGATATGTGACTAAAAAATCAATTCATGTAGAGGGTTAATACAAGAATCATGTAGATAATGGGTCGTTAATACAAAATTTTTTTTTAAATAAGGCAAGAGAAAAGAACTATTTTTGTAATCAATGTGGTGGAGGAATAATTTTTTTCGCTAATATAAATTAATATGGGGAAGAAGAATCATATTTTTTTAATGTATGGTAGAATCATAAGTTCACATTGTTAGACGCCTCGCACACCTCTAGAGGGGGGATGAATAGAGGTGTTGCCCAAAAGACCAGTTTTTTTTTTCGCGGAAACGTTCTTCACGAATATCAATAAAAACAATGCACCACAAACAAAATAAAGTGAAGGATAAGAGCAATGCACACACGATATATACTGGTTCGGCCTAAATGCCTACATCCAGTCCCCGAAGCAATCGTGCCCAGGCCTTCACTAACCCGTCAAACTTAACGGAGTTTGACAATCCGAATACAACTCGAGAACTTGATTTCACAAGCCTCTTATCTTACCACCGAAGTTTTGATTTCACAAAACTCAGGATTTCTTCCACCTAACGTTTGATTTAACAAACCATTAGGATTTCTACCACTTGGTGTAATCCCAACACCAAGAATACAAATCCCTTACAATAAAGTAAGAAAACAAACCGCAACCGAGTAATTCTCCCAACACGGAGTAGATTGTTGCAAATACAATAAAGTCCTTTAGAATATGGCAATATCTCTCAAAGACTCAAGCAATGAGAAAAAAACTCAAGCAAGAAATGATTTAGCAATCAAAACAATTGCCTTGCTTGGATATAAGGAGGGGATTGAGTAGAATCTCTTTGGATATTCAAAGGATATGTTCTTGAAGTGTTTCTAATGTATATTCTTGGCCAAAAACACGAGATAGGGTAGTTTATAGAAGTTAGGGAGTGGATAGGGATGAAAAGCATTCAAAAAAACTAGCCGTTTGGTAGTTGAAACTGTCGAACTATTCGACTAAGTCAAGACTTAGTCGACTAGTTTTGGTGAAACTACAATCTGACTTATTCAACTAGTTCTGGATTTATTCAACTAAGTCAGAATAGAAGTTCAGGGATTTATTCGAATAGTTTTCAACTTATTCGAATAGTTTGCTGAAAAAAAATGTGTTTTAAAGGTAGGATGATAAGGGAATGAACCTTAGAGATGCCATACTCTTTAACACATAATCTAAGACCTAAAACACTACCCAACTAAGGAAACAACCTCTTCGGTCTCGTTCCTTCCACCGATGCTCAAGTCCATTTTTCACGGACGGATATGAACTTGTTGTAGCTTTGATTCTTAGCCTTGATGCACAAAATGATGATGATGTTTTGTCACCCTTTTGTCATTATCAAAACCTAAAAGACAATAGGCAAAGGACATTGCAAAAATATATATTCATGATAGCACATTGTCCAACAATTTCCCCCTTTTTGATAATGACAAACCCATTAGGAGATATGCATCATACAAGGCTAGTTCCCCCTCAAGTATTGCATCATAAATCAAACAAAGACATACAAATCTATACTATCTTCCCATTAAGATATGCACAAATACAATTCCCCCTGAATATATGCATATCTACACCATCTCCCCCCTTTTGACATTATCAAAAAGAGATGGGCAAAAAGATATATGCTCATGTAAATAGATATCAAACAAACAAACAATATCACATTGTCCAACTAAAATATAAATCAACATTAGTTGGAATTAATAAAGTGAATCAACTTCCCCCTTAATTGATGCTTCACCCAATTATGTGCTTGGTGCATCTACTTCAACTCAAGTCGAAGTGTTCAAGCACACCTTCCTTAATGAATCTACGAAGAAAATCTTGGTACCCAATGCCTTTTGGGTCCAGGGGTGTTATGGCAATAATAAAAATCATATGAACGATGCATCACATTATCTTGACTTAGAAGCAAGTGCCTATACTTAGTGTAACAAACGGGTGTGATGTGTCCTACTTTATTACAATAATGACACCTAACACAAGGGTTGTTCATATTTCTAGGACGTGTGATGTGCTTTCTAGGTTGTCTATCAAACTTAGAATTCTTAGAATGACTTAGTTTATTTCTAGGTGATCTATAGTATTTAATCCTAGAGGTAGATTTTAGTCTAAATTCATTTTCAACTTTCTTCATAGCTAATTTCAAATTGTCTACCTCTTTCTTAAGCGCTTCTATCTCAAGACTAGAAGACTTACATGAAGAACATGGTGAATCATTTAATTTCAAATTAGTCTCCTCAAAAGTCTTATTTTCAATTTTGAGGGAATCAATTTCTTTTTGCAAAATATTATTTTTCTTTTGCAAAAGGGTGATTTTATATTCCAAATCTTTGGCAATAGATGAGACTTTCTTAAATTCTTTAAATAAATCACCAAATGCTTCTTGTAGTTCTTCAAAACTAAAAGGATCGTTAGAAGAACTTACCTCTTCGGATTCACTTTGAGCCATAAGACAAATGGCTACTTCATCATCGGATGAGGAAGAGGAGCTAGAGTTGGATTGCTTTCGGTGTTTGGACTTCTTGAATTTTCGATTAGGGCAATGACCCTTGATATGTCCACGCTCTCCACATCCATAGCAAGTAGGCTTTGTACTCTCATTCAATTGCTCAAGCTCATTTTTCAAGAAGTCATTAAATAACTCGAGAATGTCACTTTCTCTAGAGCCGCTTGTTTCGATATATTTTGACGATGAAGCTTTGAGTGCAACTCCTTTGAATGATAGATTTTGATCCCTTTTGATCTCCGCTGCACTAGAAAAGTTAGACATTTCATAAGTGAGTAGTTTACCTCGAAGTGCGTCATATGTCAATGTATTGTAATCTCGGCCTTCTTTGATAGGGTTGACCATAGACTTCCATTCTGGTGTGAGACTTCGAAGGATTTTTCGAACGAGAACATGATCCTCATAATGCTTCCCAAGTGTATCCAAATTTGAGACGATAGTTGAAAATCTCTCGAACATGCCATCTATTGTTTCATTTTCCATCATCATGAAAAGCTCATACTCATGGGCGAGTAAGTCGATCTTTGAGTCCTTCACTTGACTTGTTCCTTCATATGTGACCTCTAATTTGCTCCACATCTCATTGGCCGTCTTGCACCTTGAGATTTTTCGATAGTCATCCGGGTTCACGGCACAATATAGAAAGTTGATGGCCCTTGCATTTAGTTGCATCTTCTTCTTGTCATTTGAGGTATATTCGGTTTCTAACTTTGGAACAAGAAACCCGTCAACAATCTTCGTGGGAACCGTCTCTCCATGCTTGATCACCAACCAAGAATCATAATTATTTGATTGGATGAATATTCTCATCCTCTCTTTCCAATAAGCATAATTTGTACCATCGAAGAGTGGTGGCCTTGTCGTGGATTGTCCTTCGGCAACTCCGGGTTGAAATGTTCTTCCAGCCATGATCTTTTTAAATTTTCAGCGGTAAAGCTTTGAAAATCCCTCTCTCTGATACCACTTGTTAGACGCCTCGCACACCTCTAGAGGGGGGGTGAATAGAGGTGTTGCCCAAAAGACCAGTTTTTTTTCGCGGAAACGTTCTTCACGAATATCAATAAAAACAATGCACCACAAACAAAAAAAAAAGTGAAGGATAAGAGCAATGCACACACGATATATACTGGTTCGGCCTAAATGCCTACATCCAGTCCCCGAAGCAATCGTGCCCAGGCCTTCACTAACCCGTCAAACTTAACAGAGTTTGACAATCCGAATACAACTCGAGAACTTGATTTCACAAGCCTCTTATCTTACCACCGAAGTTTTGATTTCACAAAACTCAGGATTTCTTCCACCTAACGTTTGATTTAACAAACCATTAGGATTTCTACCACTTGGTGTAATCCCAACACCAAGAATACAAATCCCTTACAATAAAGTAAGAAAACAAACCGCAACCGAGTAATTCTCCCAACACGGAGTAGATTGTTGCAAATACAATGAAGTCCTTTAGAAATGGCAATATCTCTCAAAGACTCAAGCAATGAGGAAAAAACTCAAGCAAGAAATGATTTAGCAATCAAAACAATTGCCTTGCTTGGATATAAGGAGGGGATTGAGTAGAATCTCTTTGGATATTCAAAGGATATGTTCTTGAAGTGTTTCTAATGTATATTCTTGGCCAAAAACACGAGATAGGGTAGTTTATAGAAGTTAGGGAGTGGATAGGGATGAAAAGCATTCAAAAAAACTAGCCGTTTGGTAGTTGAATCTGTCGAACTATTCGACTAAGTCAAGACTTAGTCGACTAGTTTTGGTGAAACTGCAATCTGATTTATTCAACTAGTTCTGGATTTATTCAACTAAGTCAGAATAGAAGTTCAGGGATTTATTCGAATAGTTTTCAACTTATTCGAATAGTTTGCTGAAAAAAAAATGTGTTTTAAAGGTAGGATGATAAGGGAATGAACCTTAGAGATGCCATACTCTTTAACACATAATCTAAGACCTAAAACACTACCCAACTAAGGAAACAACCTCTTCGGTCTCGTTCCTTCCACCGATGCTCAAGTCCATTTTTCACGGACGGATATGAACTTGTTGTAGCTTTGATTCTTAGCCTTGATGCACAAAATGATGATGATGTTTTGTCACCCTTTTGTCATTATCAAAACCTAAAAGACAATAGGCAAAGGAGATTGCAAAAATATATATTCATGATAGCACATTGTCCAACACACATATTTCAAAACTAGTGGAGGAGGAAAGAATTATAGGTTAACTTTGTATTGATTTTTTTTTGAATTTATATGGGGAAAAGAATTATAAATTTTAAAAAATGTAGTAAACTTAGACCATTTATATTTGATGTTTAAATTATATACCTTATAGAAAAAGTCAAGTCATTTTAATAATTCACATTGTAGAATCAGAAACAATTTCATCTCATCACGTACATGGCATGATCTAAAATATTAGTATAATGAATATTTGTGTGTATATACATGCGTATATTCATATGCATACATCATATATGCGCACATAATATATGTATTTGCTCGATCTATATATAGAGAGCTTTCTTATATATACTTGTGTATCGATATACACACATATATATATGTATATATGATTCTTTGATCTTTTCCATTACAAATTTGATTATAAATTATACGCATTACACATATTATATGTCATCATCAACCACCTCGGAGTGATCGAACGAAGACAACGAGTGGTCAACGGCCGGAAATGAAGGCATCCCATAAGTTTGACGGTTATTATTCACGTCCTGAACGCCGCCGGCGTGAGACCCCCTGTCCCGGCGGTGATCAAAAGCCGGCGGTTGCGCGGCAGCATTTGGTTGGTTGAGAACTCCCATTACTCCGGCAGGCGGCAGGTGGGCCCGGCCGCCGGCGGAGGCGGTGGTGTACCGCATGATGTCGGCGTTGGCTTCGTCGAGCTCTTTCTGGAGGAGGAGCACTTGTCGCTGGAGCATGGAGATGGCCCCCACGCACCCGTAGACCGGGTCCCGGGCCCGCGCCTCCGCCTCGTAAGCGAGGGAGTTGACGGCGTCCTGCCTCTGGTGAGGCGGGATGTCGTTCAGGAGCTTGCCGACGTTGCTGGCGCCAAAGATCTTGTGGACGTTGGCGAACTTCTGGGGCTCCTCTGGTGGAAAGTACGAGGCGAAAATGCAGTCTGGGGTGCATTTTCGCCTCAGTAGCTTGCAGGCCGCGCATGGCGGGCTTGAATAGTTGGAAGCTGATGATGATGAAGGCATGTACATATATTTTGTATCTTGTGGGCTGAATGTATATGTGTCGAAATGTCAAAGTCGATCATGAATATAATTTTTTAAAAATAGGTACATTTTTCTTGACATGATATCAGAATTTTATTGACTAAAAAAGGTCACGAATTCGAACATTGTCGGCATCCAAGTTTCAACACCAACTAGAATAATAATCCAGTTGAATTCCACAAGTTTAGGGCATACGTATGGGGAAAGTGTGCGTATACATTACCCCTACCCAAAAGTAGAGAGCTTATTCCCTAGAGAACCCCGGTGCAAGTAACACATGTAGCAAAAACTTAGTGAAGACACATTAAGATACATACATCAGAGGAAAGACAAGCACAAAAAGCCATGACAAATAATATTAATGAGAGAAAGGTATATCAAGTAGAAAGCACAAAGCAAAAAGTGAGAAATGTACAATCCAATCAAAGATGTCTATCCAACTACCCTAATCTTCGTTCTCTAAATTAAAAGTTTATATCTAAGGTCATATCCTCGATAAAGGTCAAAAGTATTAGCTTCTCTCTGATCACATTCTTTCAATTCTTTCTAGGTCTCCCCCTAATCCTGCCCTCACCCACCACCGTGAGCCTCTCACACCTACGCATTATGCATCAACACTCTGACGTATCACAATCCCAACCCACCTCAATTTAGCTTCCCATAACTTATCCTCACACGGTATCATCACTCTCATTGTCCTCGGACAATCTCGTTCTGAATCTTATCTAACCTCGTCTTTCCACACATACACAACAACATTTGCATCTCTAAAACGTTTAGCCGACAACCGTGGATCTTCCAAAATGTCCAATTAACACTCTGCATCATTTAACATATATAACTACTTTGACTACAGCCCGATAAAACTTACATTATTTCATCGAAGCTAGAATCTTCTTATCGCACAAAACCCCTGAAGCCAACCTCAATTTTTCCCAAACAGCTTCAACACGATGTGTAACATCTATATCTTACCCCCGTTCAGCTTGAATGACTGATCCAAGATACCGAAAGTCCGAAACTTGTCAACCTTGAGCACGAGGGGGGAGTTAATCCTAACTTAGTCTCCAAGCCTTAAGATTCCAAGGCGATGTGCCAAAGCTCAAGCTTGTCATTTAGTCTCTCAAATGTATCGTCATTCAACACAATATCGTCACTAAATAACATGCACCAGTGAACCTCCCCTTGAACTCCCTACGACAAGACGTTCATCACGATAGCAAACAGGAAGGGGCTCAGGGTAGACCCCTGGTGTAATCCCACCTATATATACATAGATTGGCTCATAGTCACTCCGGCAGTCTTTGTCCTACTCCTTGTCCCGTCGTACATATCCTTGACAGCACGAATGTATGTGATAGGAACCCCTCCCGACTCAAGACACCTACACAAGACCTCTCTCGGCAAATGGTCGTACGCCTTGCTGAGGTCAATAAACACTATGAATATCCTTCTTCTTAACCCTATACTCTTCCATCAATCTTCGTATATTAGGAAGTGATCGAATAGCCTATGTGGTCGATCTACCAGTTTAAAAAAATTAATCTTCATGTGCAAGGTTCAAGCAAAAGTAAATTAAATCTCGCCCCTACGTGAGAGCGTGTTAGAACATAATTTTTTTTTTGAGTCTACAACTACAAACTTGCTTATGATTGAGCTGATTTATTGAAAAATATTTTACTCTACTTTGCTTTGGGGGGATATTTTAGTTTTAAAGTTCATGCTAAATTTCATTTTTTCACATTTGATTGAACTAGTTTTTTCATGCTAAATTTGATTTTTCATGAACCAGAACTTAGAGATCCGATGCCAAACTAAACGGGCTGGGGTCTTGGAAACTGGATCGAACAATGGAAACTAGGACAAGTTCTCAATCTTTTGCAAAATATCTACAAAGATAACTCCACAATATATTTTCAGTACTTTTTACTATAGACTTTCTATTTGATAATTTGAAAGAACTACAATTATATCACTGGGTTTTAAAAAAATATGAAAACTGAAAATTTAAATAATTGGTAGAAAAGTTAATGTATGTGGTTAAAATTTATTTGGAAAAAGTTAAAAGACAAATAAAATTTGTCTACATATATACTCCGTACTTTCTTAAAAGAAAAGTTGAAAAATACTCCGTATAAAATTGATTCTTAGACATTAATGAAAAGTGTAAAATTTAATTTATTTATGAAGAGAATGACTCTTGATAATTTTTAAAGTCTAAATATTTAGAGTATATATACCATACATCCGGATGTATGATGTGTCCTGTACATCCGCTTGAATACTCATTTTCAAGTAATAGAATACTCATTTTCAAATCGAATATTCATTTTCGAGCATAACTAAATTTTAGAAAATTAAGTATCGAAAATGAGTATTCAGTTGCTCGAAAATGAGTATTAAATTACTCATAAATGAGTACTCACCTTAGATGTGCGAGAAATATTGTATAACCGATTGTACAATATATATTAGAGAGTACGAAATATTCATGTAATCCGTCCTTCGTAGAATCATACTCCCTATATAGATGAACAATCCAATCACGTGTTGCAACAGGGTTTGCTACAAGGAATTGGCTGATAATTGAGAATCAACAAATTAAAGAGACATTAAAATGCTCCTTATTAGTTCATCACAATATAAAATTAATTAGAAATATTTGCACTAAATAGCACAAAAACTTAAGTCATTTTCCTAAATAGCACTTAAATTGTTTTATTCTCTAAATAGCACTTAATAATGTCCATAATGTCCTGTGATGGCAAATATTTACTTGAATAATGACTAATGCATAATGACTAAAAGTGCTACATTAAAAAGAAAAAGACATGGTGCTATTTAGAGAAAGTCATTATATTTTATTGTTATTTAAGTAAATTTCTCAATTAATTACATCAATATAGAATTAAAATTTAATTATGGAGTACTCCATCCATTTCTCAAAAGTTGTCTTTTAAGGTTTATTAGATACATTAGATTTTGAATGAATGTAGATTGTAGACTTAATTATGCCTACATCCATTCAAAATTTAATGTATCTAATAAATTTTAAACGACAATTATTGTGGAACGATGGGGTACTTTTTATTTGATGGATTACAAATAAATATGGGGTAATTTTTAATAAATTATGTGTTTCATATATTATCATTCCTATTGATGTAGCTAGGAATACAATACACAGAATTTTAATTTTATAATATAGGTCAAACCAGAACTACTTAAAATTGTTATATTGGCCTGGGCACTAATAAATTTACCTTTGAAGGATTGAGTCATTGAGTAAACGTATAGTGACTTTTTTTTTCTTGGACCACCACATACTAGGCTGTTGCCAATGTGTTTAATTTGGCAGTATTTTTGGGATGTCATTGTATTATGATAAAAAATCATTATAAATAGAAGTAAAATATTGAGAAAATGTCAAGATGAAAGTTTCATGTTTTTATTTCTAAAATAGAAGTTTGTATTAGGATAATATGATACTGCATATTGACATTGTATACTCAGTGATACTTTTTGGTAATGCATATGGTCATAATTAGCACCACTAGCTGTGTATAGTATGCATTTTAACTCATATTCCGTGAATAAAAACATATATAGAACTCTTATTTTATTTGGTATATTTTCAATATTTTACTTTTCTTTTAGTTTTTTTCCTTCCAAGATCTATTGTTCTAGTTGGAAAAGTTAACTCTCAACTTTCTCTAACTTCTTCAAGTTTTTTTCGGCCAACGACTTAAAAAACTTTTTTACGTATAATGAATTTACAATGACATCCTATATTCAAATTTATAATTTACCATCTCAAACACGGACAAAGATGAATTTTTTAATCTAAATTTAGTTCTTTTATGTATTTATTTTGGGTTTATCAATCGATTGAATGATTTTTCTAATACTTTTCCTTTTTCTATACTTTCTAACTTCTTCCAGTATTTTTTAACTTCTTCACGATTCTTCCAACTTATTTCAGTTTCTTTCAACATTCAACTTTAAAATTTCAACAGGAAAGAGTAGGCCCTAAGTTTTTTTTAAATATAATTTATAATTTTGAGAGATATATCTAACAAGAACTACCTCTACATTGAATAACCAGTTTTCTATAAGGAGAATCAATCTCAACATAATATACCAACATTTCTTCATTGCAAATAGTAAAATGTTGACTGTTGATTAATTAAGCTTAATTATAGACCTATTAAATACGGAGTATAATTCATCTCACGAGTCGTGACTATATATGTACTCTGTATTAGTGTATTACTCCCTCTGTCCCTAAATAAAGTTCCATTTTTGACTTTTTGAGGATTTAAGGGAGGGATATTTTGGTGTTGACTTTCCAAAAATACCCTTGATGTGATGTGTTAAAGTAAGATGTGATAGTTAGATTATTAGTAAAAAAGTATGATGTGATAGGTAGGGTATGAAAAAATAAGGGGTAAAAGGGGTTTTTTAAGGGAAAAGAGAAGTTTATTTAGGGACAAAGAAAAAACGAAAGAGAAACTTTATTTAGGGACGGAGGGAGTATATTACTACATCCGTTCCAGAGTATTTGTCCATTTTCATTTTTACACACCATCCAATACACTTCTTTAATCCATTTTATCTTGTAATTTGTATATTAAAAAATTATAGAAATTATATATTAATAATCTATATGTTAAGACAAATCACACATGACTATATTTAGGCTTACACATTGAGAGAATTTGATGAGTCAAAGTGCTTAGATAAACAATTCCAAAAGTCAAAACTGGACGAATACTCCAGGACGGAGGAAGTAATGTTACGCTGGATATTGATTAAATTAATTAAGCTTGATTATAGACATGGATCTATTAAATATATACTCCGTATAGTTATTCTCAATACAATTAAATTATGCTTTGACATTGTAGTTTAGGAATCACGTATTTTTTTACTGTGATCGAATCACTTAATATTATAAATAATGTATTTTTCACTTAAAAAGAAATGCAAAAAGACAAAAAGTATATACACTATTTATTTTGGAACAAAAAAAATGGAGAAGTGGTAACCCTTATGAGAGAAAAAATATTTTGGGACAGACAAAGAAATGCTCCATCCGTTCTACAAAATATTTCAACTTTCTCATCTTACACGTCTCACAAAACAATTCAATTATTCCAAAATGGACTAAAATGTCCCTAGCTCTTTAACCATACTTTCCTACATCTCATCCGTCACATTCCATCTTACATTTTATTTTTTAATTACTCCTTCCCATTATTCTTAACTATTCTTTGTGTGAAACATCACTTTTAAAAAGAAACCCTAAGGGTACTTGTGGAAAATCAAACACCAAAATACAACTCCATTAAATCACTAAAAAGTCAAAACTTTTTAATTGTTCTTTCCCATTATTATTCTTAACCTCATCACTTTTAAAAAGAAATTCTATAAGGGCTTTTTTTAAAGATCAAATTAACACCAAAGTATATCTTCCTTAAATCACTAAAAAGTCAAAATTGGAAAATTTTCACGAGACGGAGTGAGAATATAAGTCTCCCCATGGTTTATTATGTAGGGCATGTTGTGGGCATATATGGTAATGTAGGGTTAGGGCATCATGCGCTTATAGTACTTACACCAATTCCGGAGTTTAAGCCTTTATATGTGTTGATATCCGACATTCCTCATGCATACTTCCGCAAAAATAGCTACACTTTTTCTAAAGGCTGCGTTTGGATGGAGGTAATTAATTTTATGGCTTTTATAAAGACTTGAAAGATTTTGGTCTATGGTATTCATAAATAAATCTTGCAGTAAATTAAAATAAATTGAGTCAAAGAGTTTTTTTTTCTTCTTTTTGATAAGTTTAAGAGTGTGAGAAGGGAATTGTTTACAATAGTAAAAGAAATAGTTTGAAATGATTTTTAACTTTTGTGGGGATTGATTGATTCCCCAAATTTATTTCGTGGAAACAAACTCACTATTTATCTTTAACATTTCATTTCATACTTCCTCTCTCCATAAAACATCTTCCCTTATTGACTTTTTGAGAATTTAAGAGAGAGATATTTTTGCGTTGACTTTTCAAAAATACCCTTGATGTGATGGATAAAAATAAACGTGATATGTAGATTATTAGTAAAAATGTATGATGTGATAGGTAAAGTATGAAAAAGTAAGGAGTAAAAGTAGTTTTTTAATAGATAAAGGAACATCTTTTAGGGATAACAAAAAAATGAAAGTGAAAGATCTTTTAGAGACGGAGAGAGTATTTTTAAACATTATTTCCAAGGTCACTTTCATTTTTAAGGATGAAACCCGTTCTCGAGAACTCCCTCAGATTCAACTGAACGGTTACTGAGATATAATAAATTTGATTTTGATCGCAGATTGATGACAAATTGTAGATTGTCCAAATTTTGGTTGTGTGCCTCGAAATACAGTCTAAATAACATACGCAGTATAAACATTGTTAAACACCAATGAATGATACGGAGTATAAACTTTTCCAAACAAACTTTCTAATATTTCGCTACTGTGACCCCATAAATATGAAGTATTTTAGAAAATGAACAACTAAATAAATGAATAATATCTCATATGTCCACAATATTCATAGTCACAAAATTATCTTCGTAATTTTGGAAATGCATTCTTCTCCTAAAATTTTCAAAAGCAGTTGTACTCTCTACATATGATAGATCAATATTATTTCTATCTTATTTCCTATACACAAATTACAATCCAAAATTTTTTACTAATATATTAAAAATCATATCAAGTCAATCTATGAAAAAATTAAAATTATGGGACGGAAGGAGTAATAATCTAAACTGCCATCAGCTAATCATGGATCTTTAGATTGAAGCAAATTATACGGAGTATTAAGAGAAGAGATCTAACCTATGAACACAACATGAAACATAAACCATAATTGGATCACTCAATAATATTTCTACTCTGTATTTATTAAAAAAACAAGGGTTTCTGAACCTTTATATAGGGATTATTTTAAGTACAAAAATAGCAGTTATATACATATATAGTACATACCTTTCTGAGATGATTCTTGAATATATGTCCTGCTAGTGTTTGTGGGGTTCCAAGCTAGCTAGAGCTATATATATGTATCACCTAATCTATCTTTGGAGTTAATTATATATATAATACCTTAAATGAATAATATTATTCAAAGCTTGAGATTTAATCTTATTTATATATCATGCAAAATAATCCAGAAAATTATTTTTTTAGAAAAAATAAAGAAGATATACTACTATACGTATACTCTTTATAGATTAATATGTGTGATGAGATAGAAAACCATGGATGAAGATGGAGAAGAAGAAGAAGATGATGATGATGGTGATTATCAATGGAGAATTATTGTTGAAGATTACAAAAGAGGTAATTGCCAAAATAAATAGGGAGGTTTAGGGCAACAACAATGATTAGACAAGGGTTAGTGCTATTTTATGGATCTTATTGTTAGCTAGCTAGATATAGATATAGTTATAGGCTCTATATATATATATATATATCTACCGACAGACCCTATACAAAACAAATTGCAAATAGTGGGGGTTAACTTTTTTTAATGGAAGATATTGGGGTTAATTATCTAGGGATTGGTTCATGTGAGAATATCTTTACTGTGAAAATATGAGAATGGTGTATTCTCGTACCGTTGTGATGCATTTTACACTTGTAATAGTGTATTTTCTAAAAGTTCAATTTATTTACCAGATTGCCACTGTAATTTTTTCACTTTTAATTTTTTTTATTTTAATACTCCCTCTGTTCCACAAAACCATTCCCATTTTGACTTTGGGCAAAAATAAGGAAAGTGTAATTTTGGTTGACTTTCCAATTTTACCCCTGATGTGATGGAAAAAAGTAAGATGTGATAGTTTGGTTATTAGTGAAAAAGTATGATGTGATAGGTAGGGTATGAAAAAGTATGGGTAAAAGTGGTTTTTTAATAGAAAGTGGAAGTGTTTTGTGAAAAGCAAAAAGAAAAACGAAAGGGGAAGGGTTTTGTGGAACGGAGGGAGTAGCTCTTAGATCTTAAACCTAATGGGTCGTATACATTCTCATTTCTTTCACTGTACGCTTTTTTCATTTGAACCAAAATCTAATTGTCTATTAATGAAAATGTTTAAATAATAAATAAATGTAGCAACGTAACACAAAAACTTACGGAGTAACATTTATTTATAAGAAAATGACATACTCCTTCCCAGTGGCGGAGCCAGGGAAGACTTCATGGGGGGACAAAAATTCATTTAATAAATAAACAAAATTCAGAATAGTAACTATTTTCATTGGCAAAGTACAACTAAACATACCTTCTATTTGTGTAAAGGAGTAAGATTTGTTTGATCCATTTTTGTTTGTATTCGCAAACAAATAACAATGCAAACAAAATGCTCTATCATTGGCGACACTATACTCCAACCACTTAAACTTAACAAACCAATAACTTTGAAATCGTCTTTTGTTCTTGCCTCTCATACTTTGTGGAAATTTATCCATCGATGGCTTACAAGGACCTTTTGCTAAGTATCTTCTCCTTATTACATCTCTAATTTCTAATGGATAATTATTAATTGGCTTTGGTAGTCCCGGATCAGCAATAATATCATCATTTGAAACCACACTTTCCTTCTTTATAGAAGAAGAAGCTTCTTTTTCATTGTCTCTATGACTTACAAATTCTAAATTCTTCTTTTATCTAATAACAAATTTATCATCTTACATCTCAAAATTTTCTGATTCAATAATAAAGTAACAAAATAAAATATCAATAACCCTTAAACAACAATTTCATATATCTTAATCTCTAGAACTTGAAATTACATTAACATTTATCAAATATTTAAATATCAAAAAACACACTGGAACCTCGGAACAAAATAAATATTTAAAATTCAAAACATATTTTAGCAATATTCAAAACATTCAAATATTAAGAAATAAATCTCGAAATAGAATAATTAAAATTTACATACAATACCTTGATAATGAGAGAAGATCTAAAGATATGAAGAAGCACGGGAAAAAAATAGATTCGTCTGCCTTTAGCCTTCTGCCTTCTGGAGTTCTGCCGACTGCGTCTGTTCGTCAATCTCTGGAGATGGGAGCCTGACGCCTTCTACGAATAAGCCTCCCTATTTTTTTAGTTCGTATACTTCCATCCTCCATTTTTTTTAGTTTTTGGACAATTGGGCTATTGGGCATTGGACTGTTGGGCTTGGTCACAGGAAATTTTTAAACCCATTTAAATTTAACAAAACGAAGTCGTTTTGTTATCTTCTTTTTCATCGGCAATTGCTTCTTCCTATCCTCTTCTTCGATCGGCTAATGCTATTTCGCCGGAATTCCGCCGGGGGCAGTTGCCCAGGCATGCCCCCCTCTCCTCCGCCCCTGCTCCTTCCGTTCTACAAAACCCTTCACCTTTCGTTTTTTTGCGACAAAACACTTCCACTTTCTATTAAAAAATCAATTTTACCTCTACTTTTTCATACCCTACACCTATCACATCATACTTTTTCACTAATAACCAAACTATCACATCTTACTTTTTCTCATCACATCAGGGGTAAAATTTGAAAGTCAACCAAAACTACACTTTCTCTATTTTTGTCCAAAGTCAAAATGGGAATGGTTTTGTGGAACGGATGGAGTATTTTTTTATACCCCGTGAAAGGCCCTCAATTTGGTATTTTATATTGACATTTCATAATATTTTTTAACATTGTGTTTTGACATTATTATTTTAATTAGTTCATAGTAAATGTTTCATAGAGTATAAAAGTAGAATGGTCTGATTTCTGGTTTTTGAATCAAACTTTGTTGAGGTGCATGTGAATTTATAGTGTGCATTTGGGTTTTAGAAAAAATATATTCTAGTATAAAAATATTGAAGGTTTTATTTTGGTATATATATGAGACATGTTAATTTAGTCTTAATTAGGTATTTTCTCCTAATTAATAATAGTGTTAACGACTATAAAAAAAATAATAGTGTTAATTATGTTGTTCAGTTGTATATCGATTTGTGATCATCCAGATACGGATAATATGCTTGATCATTCGCATAAATTTCTATCATACAAATCCACTTATATAAAAATATATGTAAAACAAAACAATTAAAAACTTATAGAATGGAGGAAATTATAGTATAAGATTTAAATGCTAATTTCTTTAAAATCTCATGTGTGAAAATATTGACATTATTTTAGAAATGGTTTGTATAAAAACTCCTTTGGGCGTAGTGATATGATGAGTAATGTTGGTAACTTTATTTGTAATATTTTCTTTACAGTTTTAAATTGTTGAAAACTTTTCCTTGACTCTAGACTTTCCCCATTATATTCTTTTGTAGAAAAAGACTCCAATTCCTTTATTCATGTCAATGCCGGTTTTTGAAAGGATTCTTGGTCCATACTCCTTTTAAGCCTCCCATGTAATTAAAAGTCTTGTAGTATTTTTAGAATATACTTGATGAAATCTTTTTTAAATTTCAAATAAAACTTTTTAATTTATCGAGGATGAACCCCATCTTCGAGGGTCTCCTCCGACACTATCGGATGGTCACTAGGAGAAGATAAATTAGACTTTGATCACATGTTGATAGTAAAGACTAGAGCTTTCACCTGGTACTTGCAGACGCAGTTGTCAGAAATCAGATCTAGGCATTAAGTACTAATATAAGCACCCCTTGTTTTGCCAAGAACGCAACGCCTACATGCAAACTTTATTTGCATTTCATATGTCGCCCAAAAAATTATATTCTCTGTCCCGATTTAAATTTCATGTTTCGTTTTACGATGTTTGTATAAAATTATTTTGAAGACAATTTATTTGAAAATTGAGGCGAAATTAAAAAATAACATTTACATATTTAAAAAAGTACATCGAAATTTCTACGAAACAAGCGGTGATATAACTATATTATTTAATCAAATAACTAACGAAAATAAGGAAATAAAATTAATTATATAAATAGTAAATAGATAACTTATTTTGCACGTTGGAGTATTTTCTTTTTAAAAAATTCAAATCAAATACGGAGTAAAACTTTTTGGATAGGTATTATTGGCCATTGGGCGATGGACTTCTTGACTGGTCCAAACGAAGAAGTAGATGATGAGAAATGGACTGCAATTCAACTTCTTGAGGCGCTAAAAACAGGGCTTGTTCTCTTGATGATGTGTTTGGGCTCCAGCCCAAACTCAATCTGTTCTTTAAAAATTTGAGCTCATTTCACCTTCCACTAGCCTTTTCTCAAAAAAAGATACTCTTTCTGTCTTACAAAAAAATTCCCTTTTTGACTATAAATTGGTCAAATAGTTACTTACTTTGACCATAAATTAAATATAATCTAAATAAAGAAATGCTAAAAAAAATTGAGATATCAAAACTAGATCCTAAGATGAATCCAATTATATTCAATTTATTTTATAAATCAATATACATTTCTCACAATTTGTAGTTAAAGCGTGTAAATATTTGACTAAATACTATCCAAAATAGAAACTTTATGGTGTTTACGGAGGGAGTTTAAGGTAAGGTACTAAGGTAGTTTTGGTTAGGAAAAACATAGTAAAGAAAATAATAAAGTATAACAATTGATTAAAATATTACTAAATTAAGAAAGAAAATAATAAGAATGCAAAAATAAAAAATAAAATAAAACTAATCTAAACAAATAAATATTATGTACTAATACGATATGAATACCTAAAAAAATATAAAAAAAGATACTATCTAAAACAAACTTAGAACAACTCCACACTTAAGATTTGAGTATCCTCGTTCTAAGAGCCAATACTCTCTATAACTTGTTTTAAATCATCATCAAGAAAGAAAAATGTACTTTAGAACCTACATGAAATTTTATGCAATTGAGTGAAAACTAAAAATTCATATTTTTGATTACAAATTTTATAAAATCAACTTTTAAAATAATTAAAATAATAGTATAAAATTTTAAAATCAGCTTTTAAAATAATCAGTGAAATTTAAGATTTATTTTTCTAACTTATTTATAATCAAAATAATACTCTTTTTCTTAAAATTTCAAATTTACATTTGTGACTAGCAAAATGTTTTTCGTGTCTAACAAAAAAATTCAAGATGAAGAA
This sequence comes from Cuscuta campestris, assembly GCA_900332095.2. NCBI lineage: Eukaryota > Viridiplantae > Streptophyta > Magnoliopsida > Solanales > Convolvulaceae > Cuscuta > Cuscuta campestris. Next base: position 1,514,845 of record OOIL02004480.1, on the reverse strand, counting down.
AGAATTCATAGTGACAAAATTAATACGGGATATATTTTTTCGTGAGTTTCATAGGGTTTATCCCAAGAGTTAGTAACTCCATTTGTGAACCTTCCAGTTCATTTTTTGAATAAAACGTTTAACCCATGAGATTTGTTAAAATATATAGTAAAAAACTATTAAAAATCTTTATATTTCAATTTGTAAAATATCAAATAATTTCATACAAAATAAATGGATAAAAAACTTATCTTTGTAAAAATTTAAAACAATCACATTTATTTTACAGTTGAGTTTTGTTTGAATTGTCAAGCGAATCTATTTTCAAAAAAGTAAGAGAAAGTAACATTTTTCACATAAATTTTTGAAAAATTATCACGTAAAAATAATCACACGTATTTTACATCCGAAAATTTTAGCACTCGATATGAATTTATTTTTAAACAGCAAAAACAAATGAGAAATTTACAAATATAGTTGCAAGGGTTTTCACAAAGAAAATTTACAAAAATATTTTAAAATACTCATAGGCATTTCACTCTTGACATCATTGAAGCTACAAGTACTACTTTTAGAAAAGCACACAAAAATATTCGCATGAGATGTATACAACAAAATAATATTTAAAAAAAACAAATCAAATATTTTTCATACGTGAATTTTATCAAATTTCTACATAGATATGAAGTGGGAATCGGAGGCAAGGTTGTCTTCTTTTGAAATTTATCAGCGTGAACACGAGTGACTAATAGAGGGACACAAAATATTGGGGTACCCCTAACTGCACAATTGAGATAAAATTATAAGTATTATCACGCAGAACTAAGTTGGAAAAAGGTTAATCCGAAAGGGTCATTTTGAAAATTTATTCTACTTTTAAATGTTGAAAATACCAAAATTTCCTCCACCAAACATACACATTACATACAGAAGACACTGGATGAATAAATCTCAACTATAAAATACTACATAGATAATTAATGTTTGATAACACTAATTTAAGAAATACCTTATTCGAAAAGACTATTTTGAGATTACTCAGAGAAATTTATAATTTATAATTAGGTGACTTAAGTACTTAAAACTATATTTTCTAAGGGAATTGTACGTTTCAAGATTATGTACTTTACTTTTAGACAAATAGATTATACGTATATTATGAGGTTGAGTCAATGCATATCTTACATAGACTTTTTGTTCATAGTAAGATGACTTACTGTGAAACGAAGTAAAAGTATTTCTGTAAAATTTGACTATTTTTAAAATATTGAATATTTAAAATAAATAAATTAGAAACAAGATTTAGTAAGACTTTTATACTTTATCTTGGTAACTTGATTTACTAATTTTAATCAAAATAACTTTATATTGTTACTTATGATTTATTCAGTACATACTTATATTGTATTACAATTCAAAATGTTTATACATAAAATTAAGAAATTTTGAATGAGAGAGGACTTACTTTTCAACGTTTTCATTTATGCAATTGTATATAGAAACTTAATAAGATGATATTCTATGAGACGACACAGATTTATGCAAAGAAGATTGCGATAAAGAAGATCAATGTGTAGAGAAAAGCGTGAGAAGATATGTGACAATGAAGATCTAGAATAATAAAAAAAGTTAAAAAAACTTGTGTAGAAAACCAAGGTGCAATAACTAATAAGTTTGAAACTAAGTTATAAGTTACAACCACATCAAAAAAGTACAATTTCCAATTTGTAATTATTTGTGTTTTGATAGAACATTTTATATCTTAACAAGAATTCTATCCCGACAATATCATTGGAGCACTAACATTTTAATGTTTTTTTAAAATCAATACGGGAGAGAAGAATAATTGATCTTAATATTTTAAAATTAAAAATTTTAACAATAGAGATTTAAGATCACTAATTTAAGATTTTGTTTTTTAATATTGCAGGAAATAATAATAATTTTTTATAATCATTGCGGAGGGGGATAATTGGAATTATGGATGAGAAGAATCCTATTTTTTAATCATATAAAAATAAAGTCGGTAATTTAGGTTTTTTAAATTAACGTGAGGAAAAATAATCATTGGATCACTAATACTTTTTATATTAATATATTTTTGAATTTATACAAGGAGAAAAAGTATAGATTTGTAGAAATACATCAAATTTAGATCATTTATATTTGATGTTTAAATAATATCCCCCATAAAAATCAATTCATTTTAAAAATTTTAGGATCGAAAAAAATTTCGTCTGATCCCTGCGTGGCACGGGTAGAAATACTTATGTACTCGGTATATAAGAAGCCCAATATGTTAAAAGCCCATCTCATTAGCCGCCTAACCCCTTCCTACTTCGTAGACTAACTAACGCAAACCTAAACCGCAGAGGCGCAGAAGCTGAAGAAGCCTACTGCCGAAACCGAATCGGAAAGAGAGTGCCGACTGCTGAGAACGCCGCCGGTAGAGAGACGCCGTTGCACCCTCCAGGTATTTCGTATTCACTATCTTTCCAATTTAGTAATTTTTTTTCTAATTTTCTTTCTTTCATTGTTTCATTCTATGGATTTAAAATCTAGGGTTAATTATTTATTTTTAGTTTGAAATCTTTGATAATTGCTATGAAATATGAATGAATTAATGGTTCCATATATTCTTTATTTGATTTGGATGAATTGATTTGAATTTATGATATATATAAAAAACTAAAAACTGAAAAACTAAAACAAACTAAAAAACTGACAAATTGACATGAATTTAAGATATATATAAAAAGACAGAAAACAGAAAAAGAAAAAAACTGAAAAAATGATGAATTGAATCAATTGATACGAGTTTATGATATATGAATTTATTTTTTTTTCTTTTCCATATTTGCTTTTACTAAGTAGTAAAATTTATTAATTTGAATTTTATTTCAGAAAAGAAAAAATCAATAGCTATGTGTCCTAAACATCTATTCGGTAGTCAAAAACATAAAAAGAGAAAGCTTGATGAAGATTGAGAAAGTCTCAAGCTGGATAAGAAATGCTTTGGTCATTTATTTATTTTCTTCTAATAATATTACGTTAATTATCATTTATATATAATTAGTTTACATATGTTAATTTGTTACACTTTTAGGGACAAGATATTTAGGGTCTTTTTTTAATCTCGGCCCAGGCGGTTGAATTCTAAGGACCGGCCCAGTTATTATAGAAAATTGATTTGCTAAGTTATGGAAAAATTATTGCATGTTTGTTTACATGGTCCACTAGGATTTAATGCTCCACAATTTCCACAATCATAAGTGATATAACTGTAGCACAATGTTTAAATGGCATGTTGCAGCTTTGAGGCATTTTAATTCCTATGGCATATTGCTTAAGCCTTGGGGCATATTGAGCCATAAGCCTGATATTAAAGTACTAAGATAGTAAGATGTGCATAAAATATCATTGAAATTAAAGGTAGAACATTATAAATAGAATAATAGCATAATTAATCCATACACATTAAAGAAATAAATTGTTATAGTTAAACTTTTTGAAGGCAACAAAGTCTACCATGACATAGTACCAAATATTGGTCGTAGGCAACAAACTTAAATTGTCGAATGCTAGGCCCCATAATTGCGCTATCTGATTTGCTTAAAGGATAAAGTCATAAAACTAAAAATTATGAACATAAAATTTTCAAGTTTTAATGCCAAATTTGTAACAATAAAAACTCAAAGCAATGAGTTAATAGCAAATTAGTGAAAATAAAATGTTATCATTAAACAAATGTATATAAATAAAAACAAATAAAAGAAGGGGAGACCAAAGAGGACGTGAAGACTGCCGATGAGGGATGAAGAACACATAGATGAACATGTAAGACCGAAGAGGAGATTGGATACGTGGATAAACGATGGTTATTTAATATAGCGTTTAAATTTTCTAATTAAATTACCTAATTACTGATATAAACTTGATCTGATTTTTTTTTAAAAATGGTGTACTCCTCCTTTTGCCTCATTGTGTACGCCTCATCGTGTAGCCTTCTTGCGCCATTGTTGAGAAACCCATATGGCTTTTGGCTGGATCGCCACAAGGCGTTTTTCTTTGGAAATAGACATGAGGCGAGCACTGTGGCGTATCCCTCATTGTCATTTTGAACATTGCTGTAGCAAGTTAATTTCTGGGAAATTTGTCCCAAAAACTGCATTATTATCTACATTAACAAGATTAGTAACCTGGCAGAGGTTCGCTTGAGTTGTTCATTGGTATTGCCCATCTGCTTGAACTAAAATTACTCCGCAACCATGCCGAAGCATTTCAGACCCGCGGTAAGTTGAATTTTTAAGGATCCCTCTTCTGTTTTGTGCTTTGTCTGAAACTAATTGGCGATCATCAATTTGACCATTGTATTGTTTATTATGTTCCAGGGTAAGAAAAAGGAAGGAAATGCAGCCCGATACATGACTAGATCGCAAGCAGTGAAGTATCTACAAGTCAGTATATCAATGTTCAGGTTCTCAACTTACCTTTGTTATCAGTTCATTTTTACTGATTTGTATAATTAGTGCCTTTAGGATTTCTTCTGTACTTAATACCATGAAGATTTCTATTACCAATAGGGTCATGGGGCTAAATGATTCATTATTGGCTGCGTTTTAGCTTTGTGTATATATTGGACCAAATCGAATCGGTACATAACTCACGTTGTTTCTTACTTTCGATGAAGTTATGGGTAGTGAATGCAGTAATGCATCAACGGTCTTATGGAAACAGCCTCTCTATTTTGTACAAGCGTAAGGTTACGTGAATTTGAATCTTGAGGCCCTAATTGAGTTGGGATTGTACTGGGTTTGTTGTTATACTGATTGCTATGAAGTTCGTAATTTAGCACCTACGTTTTATTTTCTGCTCGTGCTTGTTACTTGGGCCCAGTATGGTTCTGTTAGCATTTCAAGATTTTGTGTGCTCAAAATTACTGGCACTTACCTTTGATTATATTTTTATAGGAAACTATGCATCCTCAAGGGTGTATTTCCAAGAGAACCCAAAAAGAAGGTGAAGGGTAATCATCAGACCTATTATCACGTGAAAGATATCATGTTCCTTAAATATGAGCCACTACTTGGGAAGTTCAGAGAAATTCGTGCTTATGAGAAGAAAGTAAAGAAGGCCGAGTCAAAAAAGAACAAGGATCTTGCTGAACGTCTACTGAGCAGGAAACCTACCTATACATTGGATATGCTTATCCGGGAGAGGTTGGGCATTTTCATTGTTGTGGCAAATCTGTTCTACTATATTAATGCAGTAATTTGGCTGAACTGCTCATCATGATGGACATGCAGGTATCCTAAATTCATTGATGCGTTGAGGGATCTGGATGACTGTTTGAGCATGGTGCATCTCTTTGCTGCATTGCCTGCTGTAGAAAGAGAAAATATTCCTGTAAGCCGCATTCACAACTGTCGAAGGTCATCTACTGATCCTTGTGTGCAAACATTTCTATTATTCTGTATAGCATATCTGTCCCTTTCCTTTCAACTACATGGTACAAGGTACAACTAATTAATTTTGTGCCTTTTATGATGTGTTAGGTTGAGTCATGAGTGGCAGGCTTATATTTCTCGTACATACAAACTGCGAAAAACATTTATATCTGTCAAAGGAATATACTATCAGGTATCCTGGTTCTTGACACTTAAAGTTTTTGGTTATCTATTTCGTTGAGTTCAGCTATGATTTTCATTGCTCTACTGACTGTTTTAGGCTGAGGTTGAGGGACAAAAAGTCACATGGTTAACACCTCATGCACTGCAGCAAGTACTACCTGTTGATGTTGATTACAAAATCATGCTGACATTCTTGGAGTTTTATGAGGTTTGAATCTCGATCAATTGTTTGATACCTGAAATGCTTCACTAGAACTATAGGAATCACTGGTGCTTTGGAATGATGGAGAATTGCATACTCAGTGGAAATGTGAACTGTGGTTAATAAAAATGACATGTGTTATGAACAGTACTCTGGAAATTGCTGTGGTGCCTAAGCATCCCAATTCTAGGCATTCTGATAACAGCCCTGTTATTGTAATGCAGACCCTCCTCGGTTTCGTCAATTTTCAGCTTTATCATTCAATAAATGTGAAATATCCTCCCATTCTTGATGCACGGCTGGAAGCTTTAGCTGCTGGTATATTCTTTTTATTCTTAGTCACTTATATATTGCTTAACTTGGCAATGTGTTTTGATTAAAATATGAATCTTATCAAACTTACTAATAAATTTTTACAGATCTCTATGCATTGTCAAGGGTTATTGATTCTAGAGCATCAATTATGAAGTCTGAAGTCACTGATCTGCCCGAGTCTGGACAGAGTGGAGATCAGCAAGGAGCTGTTGAGGAGTCTGAATTGAGGCTTGCACAGCTTCAACACCAGCTTCCTTCAAATGAACCAGGTGCTTTAATGCACCTTGTTGAAGAGGCTGCAAGAAGTGATGAGGATGATGCCGAAACAAAGGAATGCAAGACCCTTTTTAAGGGACTGAAATTGTTCTTAAGTCGTGAGGTGGGGAGTGATTAAAAATTACCCAACTCATTTTGTTAGTTGTCAAGATGTACTGTATAAGTGCATAGTATAGCTACATAAAAAAGTCTTAAATTTTGTTGTCCCTTGTTTCTTCTCTGCAATTGAATTTATTCAATCTTTCTACTTATGGTCAGGTTCCTAGGGAGTCCCTGCTATTTATCATCCCTGCATTTGGTGGTGTTGTCTCGTGGGAGGGGGAAGGAGCCCCGTTCAATGAATCTGACCAGAGTATTACTCATCAGGTCTGCCATGAAATAAAAATAGTTTTAGCCTATTTAAGTTCACTGTTGAAATTGTTTCTCAAATATAATATTTTGTTGCAGATTGTTGACCGGCCAACACAGGGAAGGAGATTTCTTTCTCGTGAATATGTTCAGCCCCAGTGGGTTTTTGATTGCATAAATGCTCGCATCATATTGCCAACTGAGGATTACTTTGTCGGAAGGTATGCAGATTTTTTGGCTTGTTTTCTCCACGGGTTTTTGTTACTTGATTCTTTTCCATAATGGATCAACAAAAAATGAGCAAAAGCTTGATTTGTCCCTACGTACCATTCTATGAATTGCCACACCCATTTCGGTTTGGATTTTTAATGCGTTCTATAAGGGTTTGACTTCATATTTGGCAGGTTGATCATGCAATTTTTTTATTTCTGTCATTTTCAGTATTGTGTAATATGTTTCCAATGCCAAAAAAATTTGACCCAACCAATAGCATTTAACATCCAAAGAAAACTAAATAAAACTTGTCCCATGCCAAAATATCACAACTACCGCACCAGCTTTGGCAATCACAAGATCCACGGGGATAAAAAAAATCAGCGCGTACCCTTCTGACTTTCGTCGAATGCACCAGAATAGATTGTTACAAGCCATACTTTTTTGAAACATTTTCGTATTCACCCACATGCCTGGAATCACCAGTTGCAAAACAAAATATGTTTTAATTCGAAAAACAGGGTTAAAAGGAGGTTTGTAAAGAGATTTATTGTTACAGAGTACTTAATTTCATATATTTCAACAGGGTTCCTCCTCCGCACTTGTCTCCTTTTGTGGACAATGAGGCAGAGGGCTACGTCCCTGAATATGCTGAGACCATCAAACGGTTACAGGCTGCTGCCAAAAAAGTAGTTCTCCCAATGCCGGGTGTCGACATAGATGATTTGGACGATCCAAAGAATCTACTAGTTGATGGTATTGCTGACCGTGCAGAAGCCATTGAAGCTGCTCAAAAAAAGCTAAAGGTATATCTTTGTAATCTGAAAAGTGTATATGAAACATGCACGACCATAAAAAAGTAGTAACCCACCCTTATTGTTCTTGCTGTGAAATGTAGATGTCTGCACTAGAGAAACAGTTTCATGAAGAATTAAAAAGAGAGCTTCAAGATTCTCAACCTTCAACAATTTCAACTGAGGAAAAGGCCGTTTCGGAGGATAATAATGCCAATCATGAACCAGTTCTTGATTTGGAACAATTTGCTAAGGATGATGATAACATGATTAAGATGGGGATGACACGCAAGAAGAGGAAAATCTTGGAGGCTGCAGAGGTAACTCTATTGATCTTCTTTGTTTGATTGATGGATTTTTTCTCCAGAGAATGGCATCAGATTTTCCTATTTTTGGCAACAAAAAACTTTTTCGGGAAGAAAAATAGTCTGAGATTCTGTGTTTATTTGAAAAATTACTTGACCTCTTGAAAAGGGGGTCATGTTCCTGAATCAATTTTCAATGTTGTGGGTTTAAATATTGGGTCATGCTACATTGCTACAGTCAAACCGCTGATGCCACCTAGGATGACACTGTAAGTGTTTCACTTACAGACAGTCATGTGTGGTTGCCTCTGGCTGTGTTAACTTCAACATTATCCCTGGGGTTAAAGAAGTATTTTTCCTTCAACATTACTAAATTTACTGTAAGGGCTAATAAATTGTGTGGAATTGACTAAATTATCCTTTAAGCGACAGATGATGAACCTTAGAGGATGCTGTAGAATGGGTATTTTAGTCTGTTTAGTAGCACACTAGTTTCTACTCCGGATTAAGTAACTCATTGCAATCACATATAAATCACTCCATACAAAGAGCTGTTTGTCTACACAAATCATTTCAAGGAAAAGATGCATAATCCTTTGCTGTCTTTTCCCCTTGCTGTTCAGATTGGCAAGAAACGGCGCAAGGATAAAGTTGCTCTTTTGGAAGAGAGGAAGAAAAAGCTTGAGAATTCCAAGAAGTCAGGAGCCGTCTAAGGTCCTAATGTCTTGTTTGGTGTGTGTTTTTCTCTGTTATATTATAATTTACTTGCGCGCATTTTGACCAGTTCAAAATTTTCAAAATTTTTGCCATTGTTTAAAACTAAACGCCATATTTATGCAATTTCTGATCTTTTCTGTTATGTTGTAATCCTAAGCCTACATTGGCAGCTAGCCTATAACTTAAAGAGTCATCTTCGCTTAAAAAAGCTTCCCGGTCGATGTAACTTATTTTAAAAGCTTGAGCTTTTTTAATGAGCTTAACTATCTACTGCTTTTTGCCCCGAGCATCCGTGTTCTCCAAATGCTTAACCATGACCAGTTGTAGATTTGTGTGTTTGTGTTTGAGTCTCACCATTATTAGTACATGTTTTGGTTAGCTTAATGTTTCGGTTTTGTCTATAACTTTGTGATCCTAAATTGTGAAGTCTGTTCTAAAAATGGAAACATGAGCTTAATTTTTACGCATCAAATTGAATATCTGAATATTTTTTAAATTTAAATTTTAAAATTAAAATGTCAGTTTCTTTTTGGATTATCTTAAGATGCATAACCAGACATCTTTAAAGTTGTTGGGTATGGTTTCCCTCTCTCTCTTTCAACTCAGCGTTGGGTCAGTATTCTTTTCACTCTTCCTTTTCATTCCTTTTTAGGGGTGTGTTTCCTTTTCTCCTCCTTTTACATTGGATTTTTAATTTAACTTTTAACATTTAATTTAATTAAAATATTTAAACTTAAATTAAACATTTCATTTTTTCTTAAATTTAAAAGTAGATAATAAACTATTAAAAGTACATAAATAAATTAAAATTTCGTTGAATTATTTTTCTTAATTATTTTTAATATTTCATTGTTCAAAAACCAAGTCAAATGAATTAAAAGTAGGTAATAAAAAATTAATAGTGCATAAAAAAATTTAAATTTTATTTTTAAATTTGGTTTTCCATATTTTTAATTTTTTTATTCTGGATATATATTAAATTTACCAAAAAAATTTATAGAAAATAAAAAGTGAAAATATTTACTTCCTCTATCCCATTTTAAATTGTATGTTTGTCTTTTTTCTCCGTCCCAAAATAAGTTGTCTGTTACCTGTTATTGTAAACTTTTAAGAGTAAAATGCCTAAACTACCCGTAAAATAAATCATTCTTATCCTCTTATCTTCTTATTCATCGTCACCCCTCCAAAAAACTAATGACAATTTTGAAAAATCAATTCTATTTTTTCTCTTCCTTAAATATACCCAAAAATCAAAACAGGCGATTTAAAACAGGACGGAGGGAGTAATTTGAGATAGATGGAGTATATTATAATTTTTTTATTTTTATTTTAAATACAAACAATTTTGAATTTTTAAAAACAAAATAAAAAAATTTCAAAAATTTATAAAAAGAGTTTAAAAGTGAAAAATAAAATAATAAATGAAAAATAAGAAAAGAGCACGAGTGCTTTCTATGATTGAGAAATTATGCATCAATGTTCCATCTTCGACGAAAAATGACTGGAAATGGTCAGAGGGGTGATGTGTAACTTTTTGAGCCAAGGAGATTTTAGAAATAAGTTTTAAAAATAGATTGAGTATTGATATTAATTTTTAAAACTAATCGGGGCACAAGAGCTATTTCGTCAAAATAAAAACTAGGCGCCATAGTCGAAGAAGAAAGCTAAAAAAATCAAAACAAACACTAAAATTACAAAAATTAGAAGTAGAAAAAAAGCTAAAAATATTTTAAAAAAAAGTAAAATACTAAAATTGAAAACTTAAGAACAAAACTAAAATTTAAGAGTAAAAAAAAATGAAACTAATACTAAAATCTAAAACTTGATTAAAAAAGGAAGAATAAGGATGATAAGTGTTAGCAAGTGGCAAATTGGTGTTGGCCGTGCCCGGCCGTAGTCACGTTTGTTCTTTACTTCACTACTGCAGCAATAATAACACACCGCCGTTTGTATGTGTCCCTTTTTTAATTTCATCCTTCAAATTAATAAGCAATGAATGTGCATCTCACGTTCATCCCGTTTGAAAAAATAAAAATGTCATAGATTTCTATTATTATTATTATTAATTATTATGATTATTATTATTCTGATTATTATTATTATTGTTGTTGTTGTTATTTTTTGAGAGAAGTGAAGTTATTATTAACATTGTTGTTGTTACTAATTCAACACACCTTCTTTGTTTTTTAAAATTACTCTCTCTCCGTCCGGAAACGTTTTTCCCATGCACTATACACACGGTCAAAAGTTATTCACTTCGTTTAATTATTTTCACTAATCATCATTTGGTAATAAATATAGTTGCGAAAATGAAAAATTTTATGGTGAAAGTGATGTAGAGAAGACTGGAAATTACAAGGGCCACGAATTCATTTTTTGCAACGAAAAAGAGAAATAGTATGAAACTTTTTTTATAAGATGGATGAAGTATTATTGTGTGGGTATAACGTAGACTTAATTCTATGTTGCATTGAAGTTTACGGTTTATATAATATTTCAAAACTATGTTCAAAATGAATATATTGATGATAAATTTATATTACAATTCAACATGTCTTTATTTTTCTCAATAATTTATAGTTAAAATATAAAATATTAAACATGAAAATCAAATTGGCAAGAATTAAGTGGAGGGAGGGAGTATTAGAAGGGGAGTGAATTTCCAATACTAGCCTTTGGGAGGATAGGTAGGCGCGCCTTAGCACACCATGTGAGAACCTTTTGCCAATTAAGATTCCTGACATGCCGTATAGCCTAATCCCTTCTTCTTCTACTGAGTAAATGGTTAAAAGTTTAAACCTCTTAAACCCTTTTTTTTCCCTCTTTTTCCTTCTTTTTTTGCACCTCTGGTAAACTCCTCATATCCGCCAAGTCCCCTACGCATCTATGCACGCCCTCCAATTGAATTTCCTAATTTTTGAGTCGAATAATTGACTGTGAAGTCAACAAAAATTTGGGCTTAATAATAAAGCATCTTTAGTATATACTCATTTTGTTTCACACAACAGTTTCCTTTTACTCTTTTCTCTACAAACAAAATATTTCTACTTTTCATGGAAAAGTTACGTCTATACTACCTCTACTAAGGCTCTGTTATTTTGTGTTGAAAAAATTAACTTCTAACTTTTTTTCACTTTCTTCCAATTTCTTCCAATGATTTAAAAAATGTATTTATATACGATGAATATAAAATAACATTACGTAACCAAATTTAAAATATATTTCATCAACCACGATAAGGATGGATTCTTTTTTATCCAAAATTAAAGTTTTCTTACATATGTATTTGGGTGATCATTTAATTGAGTGACGTTTTTTTAACACTAAAATTCTTCCAACATTTTCCAACTCTTTTCAATTTTTTCCAGAATCCAATTCTGAAATTCCAATCTAAAAGAACAAAGCCTAATTATTACTTTACCCATCATATAATCCTTATTCATTATTATTCTACTAATGTCATCATATTACACTTTTATTTTTTACATCTAGAGGTAAAATTGAAAAATCAAGTATATGTTATAATTTTTGTACGGATTACAACGAACGGGGAAGATGAACGGCCCCAGTAATAAAAATAAATAAAATTCTGAATTTATAACTTATTCAGAATATTACAAAATAAACAGAATAGAAAATAAATTTCTATATCTTCAAAAAGCCTTGTTGCACTCGACCAGATTTAGCACTGAGTCAATCCCATTATATTGATAAAATCCTTGGCAAGTTTCACAGGTGTTGGCTTTAAAATATGCCAGCAAAGGATGTTATTTTGGCTGACCACCCTCAACCTTGCGAGGTATTTGAGGGAGGATCCCCTGTTGTGGGGGAGAACGCGGACGAGCCAACAATTCAGGCTAAAGAGGCATGGATAGCGAATAACTATACGTGCCTTAATCTTATCCTGAATTGCTTGAGCGATGCCTTATATGCTGTTTATAGCAGGGCCGCATCCGCAAAGGAGTTATGGACTATACTGTCCAACAAATACCAGGCCGAGGACGCCGGTGCGAAGAAATTCGTTGTCGGTAAGGTCTTGGATTTTAAGATGGTGGATTCCAAACCCGTGGTCAGTCAAGCTGAAGAATTGATTCTCATTTTTAATGAGTGCACTGACGAGGGAATGGGAGTCAGTGAGGCATTCCAAGTGGCGGCGATTATTCATGTGCTCCCACCGGCTTGGGATGAGTTCCAGAGCTATCTCAAGCTCAAACGGAAAGAAATGACTTTAGAACAGTTGCTTGTGCATCTCCGGATCCGTGAAGAGGGTCTCACTCGCGAGAAGAAAGTAGTTGTTGCTAAGGCCAATGTGGTGGAGCATCCACCCAAAGAGGGTTCTTCCAAAGGGCCTAAGCAAAACAAGGACAAGAAGAAAATTGGTCCTAAAGGAGGCTATTTTATCTAGCAATTATTTGTTAAATAAAATACCCCGAAAGAAACTCGTTAAGACTCCTTACGAGTTGTGGTATAATAGGAAACCTTCCTATAAATACCTGAAAGTGTGGGGGTGCCTTGCAAAAGTTTTAGCACCACCACCAAAAGAAAAAAAATAAAGATTGGTCCAAAGACCGTTGATGGAATCTTTATTGACTACAGTGGTAGCGCGTATCGATTCTTAGTGTATAGGTTTGATAATCCAGAAATACACAAGAACATGTGGAAAGAGTAACATGTATAATGGAAATTTATTTTCTATTCTGTTTATTTTGTAATATTCTGAATAAGTTATAAATTTAGAATTTTATTTATTTTTATTACCGGGGCCGTTCATCTTCCCCCAACTTTAACGGAAATATAAATAAAATAAACAGAATAGAAAATAAATTATTCAGAATATTACAAAATAAACAGAATAGAAAATAAATTTCTATATCTTCAAAAAGCCTTGTTGTATGAGGATATTAAGCACTGATCAACGAGGACATTATGCACTGGACAGCGAGGACGTTATGCACTGGACAACGAGGACATTATGTCCTATGGCGGAATGCAGCGAGGTCTTTATAAACTGAACCTGCAAAATAAAACACCATGGAAGGACAGCGGAGTCGCCGGAGCTGTCCTTAAGGTAGTAGTGTCCGCCTACCGTACCGGAAAAACGTGGGCACTCTCCTCCCAGGATAAAACCGCTATCGTGTGTGGAGATTGTACAGACCAACCACACACCAACGAACAAGAACAACGTAGGAACGTTGGCGACCAAAAAACTTTGAAGGGGATTGCCGGAAGGTTGGCCGGAAAATCAAGAGCTCCCTAAAAAGAAAAACAAGAAAATATTTCCCCTTTCTTTCCCTCTTCCTTACGCATGAAACCCACTAAGAAAGGAGAGCCTCTTGATTTGAATTTATAACTAAGAAATTGAAAAGTGTAACTTACACAATTTATTATTAGTATTAAACCATGGCATTTGTGGCACACTAATGGTGTGTTAATGGTGATTAATTAGCCATTAACACGTCCGTTACGCTACGCTCCGTTTAAAATTTGTCCCGAATAATTGGAGATTAATGGCCAGTTAACTCCGTATAAATGAACTAATTTTAAACAATACGTAAAATTAATAAAAGAAGATTGGTTCAGTAAAAATTGCAAAAATTGCAATCCTTACCATATTCTTTTATTAACGGGTTAAGTCTGAGAATCAATTTCTCATTCACCTTCTACCATTTTTGCCATATAAATTATCAAAATATTTATCTCATTTAAGAGAACACACGTCCATTAGTTAACGGTTAAAACCGTTAGTGGACCTATTGATAACTATACTCAAGTTGGTCCATTTAATGCCTATTAAAAATGCCAAAAATTCCAACAGTATAAAATACACTCTCCTTAAATTGGTCAAAAGTAAGAATGGAAACTTTGTTTTGAAACGGAGGAGATATTACAGAGCAGTTTATTAAGGCTAAGGTGTGTAGACTCGATGTCCAGATAATCCGACGTATTTTCAGTGAGATTAAAAAAGGATGAAATTTAATCGTCCATGTAACCGATCATGCCTAATGAGAAAAGACTTTTTAAATTTCATAAAATCAAACCATGATTTTTATTTCTAAATATATTTATATAATGATTAATCTAGAGGGTATTGTTAATCAAACACTTAAACCCATAGGTGTAGAAAGCTGCTATAGCCTTTTTGTGATGGTCATTTAGGACATTTCGTACGGAATAATTTACTTTTTTGCCCTTCTCTTTTGAGATGCCATTTCTTTGATTCTTTCTCTTTCTCTTTTAAGTTCCCTTTATTATTATTTAAAGGATTAATCTCAACGTTGTAATTTGACAAAAATGGGATTATCATTTATAAATAGCAAAGCAAAATTAAAAAAAAAGAATTAAGCCAAACACGGTGTTCCCTTTTTGCACCATAAAACGCGGAACGCGGGCTCCACCCATCAAAAAAAAAGCGGAGGGCAATACGGGAAAAACCGACAAATTTACTTAGGCGGGAAATATAACCGTTGATATCCCGATTTTCCCGCCAAAATTCCTCAATGTTCCCGCGCTGCCCAAAATAAATCCCCGGGCAGCCCCTGGTTTTATCCTCAATCATTATCATCATCATCAAATACTCTTCTCTCCCCCAGAGCAATTCCCAGAAGAAGAAGAAAAAAAGCTTCGATTTTCCGGCCAAACAAACGCGCCCTTATCTCTCCTGTTCATCTTCCCTTCCCTTTTGTCGGAAAAAAGCCCCTTTTTTTGCAAGAAAGTTTATTCCTTTTATTTCTCTCTCTGAGATAAATACTCTGTTTTTCTTCAAAGAAACAGAGAGGGCGGGGAATGAATCAAATGAAGGGAGGAAAGCAATGGGCATTTTCGGAAATTTCAATTTGTGCTCCTCTGAAGTCAATATCCACAAAGCCGGCGGCGGAGGGTGGCGATTGCCGGCGTTCCGACGACGAGCGGTCGACGACTCCGACGGCCAGAGGGTCTAGGATTCCGGAGAGGCTGCCGTGTCCGCCGGCGCCGAGGAAACGCCGGCCTTCTTCCGTTTGCCGTTATAACGGCGTCAAGGAGTTCTTCGAGCCGCCGGAACTGGAATCCGTGTTCGTGCGCCGCGTGGAGAGGGCGAATTAGTTAGAGTTTAATCGCGGTAATTAGCAGAGTGATTAGCAGTTTTAAAATTGTTTTTTTTTAAATTTTACTACGTATTTGTTTTAAAATTTCCAATCTCTTTTGTCTTGTTGTTCTTGGGTTTGTTGGTCTTGTCTCTTTTTTGTGGCATGGAATTAAGATGATTATTAGTAGCATGATCTCATTTGTAATATAGAAAATAGTTTTGCTTTGTATGTGTAGTTTTATTTCTTCTTTTTTTTTTGAGAAAATAATCTTCAATTTCTGCGAATTTTGAAAAATTGAATTGAAATTTGAAAACTTATGACATTGATTTGATTAAAATTGAATTCTCTACCTTTTATTTATTTTTGGCACTATCAATTTTAAATCAACATATTTTGTGCTATTTAACAACAGAATTAGAATTATTATTCTCAAATGCAATTTCAAAATTTGAATTCTGTGCATCAAAGAAAATCAAATTTATATTATTCCGTAGTTAGATGTATTATTCATGACGAATCTTGGGAAATAAAATTTTTACTATTCAACTCCATGCATAGTTAGAGAAGCTCAATTTTGTTAGAGAAGCTCAATTTTGTTACTATAAATTAAGGATTAAAATTTAATACTCCATGCATTTTTGGGAAAAGTACTTTAAATGCTTTCAAAATTGAATGGCATTTTTTGTGCACCCACTCATATTTCTATTTCATGGGCCCCCCGCAGCCTGCATGCTAAGCCTTTTCCTCTAGAGAATCCAATGTTAACATTTGAGTTGTCATTTATTCCTTCCACTTCAAAATTTATTACCACCTAATTTAAGAAATAAAATACCGCCTCTCTTCTCAAAAAAATTCCCCTTTTTTATTTTTCTATCAAGGAAAAATTACCCAAAATAAACCCAACTTTACCATGTCTTTCAAAAATTATCCCACATTTTACTGAGATGCATAATAATCCCAACTTTATTGAAATTTCCCAATTTTGGGTCGCTGTTAAGTTTCTAACAGAGGGTTAACGGAAATGCTCGTTTTAGACAACAAAATGAAGGTTGAGATTATTTTTGATGAATTTTTGTTTTTTAATTTTTTTTTGAAATTTTATTTAAATTTTTTGAATTACTTTCAACCTCCATTTCTTTTTCTTTTTTAAAGATTATTCTTACCTTAGAAAAAAATAGATATAAAAAATGATGACAATGAGAAAAATAACTAAAACAATACAAAATTAATCAAATAAATAATGTAATCAATAGAAATTAAACAGAAACTGGTAAAAAATAAAATAAATATATACGGAGTGGTGGGTTTTAATAACATTTTACACACTATACGGAGTCTTAATATACTATTTATTTTTTAAAAGAACAAGCCGTCCGGTAAAGTTGAAATTATTGTAGATAATTTTTTATAAAAAATAAGTAGTGATATGTTAATACTTTGTATAATGCGTAAAATATTAAAACCACCCGTATATTTTTATTTTACTTTTACCAATTTCAAGTTAGTTTTCATTGATTACCTTATTTATTTTATTATTTTTGTATCATTTTAGTTACATTTCTCATTTTTTCATTTTTTATATCTATTATTTTTATTTTTTAAACTAAGACTAATCTTTAAAAAAGTAAAAAGAAATGATGATGGAGGTAGAAAGTAATTTAAAAAATTTAAATGAAAAATTTAAAAAAAAATAAAAAAAATGAAAATTCATCAAAAATAATCCCAACTTTCATTTTGTTGTCTAAAACGGGCATTTCAGTTAACCCTTCATTAGAAACTTAACGGCGACCCAAAATTGGCAAATTTGAGTAAAGTTGGGATTATTATGCATCACAGTGAAATGTGGGATTATTTTTGAAAGACCGGGTAAAATTGGGATTATTTTGGGTAGTTTTTCCTTCTATCAAATATGACATTCTTTGATTATATATTTTTAAAAAAAAGCATATTTAATTTTAACGTAAAATATAGTTTTGATTTATCAATTTGTATAATACTCCGTATTTGTTTATTCAAATCATGTATAATTTGTAATCAATGTATATCACTGTTTAACTAAAAATAATAATAAAAAGTTTTTTCGGAACAAAGATCGTATAACACGTGGGAAAATGATGTTTGCGCTCTATTTTTTATATATAAAAACACTCCAAGTAGAGTTTAAGTGTTTTTCAATTTTTTATATATAAAAACACTCCAAGTAGAGTATAAGTGTTTTTCAATATAAACAAAGAAACCAAACAAGTAACATGTACGGAGTAACAAATCTAAAAGATTGATGTATTTTTTGTCTGTAAAATATTTGTTCAAGTTTTTAAATCAATTTGTATCTTATTCAAGTCTTGCTACTCTTTTTAAAATTATTTAGACATTCCACCTCTTTTAAGTTTGAGAGAGAAAAAAAATAAATTTGTATGACTAAAATTGAAAATATATCCACGAATGTATATACTTTTGCGTAGATCTAATGAGTATTATATATCATTATATTGTATGGAGTAACTCATAAATGTCCATAAACTTTTTTTATACATTAGAATTTTCAACTTGTATCGAAATAATTTTAAATTTCTAAGACCCTATCTACATCAAGAACCTTAAAAGAGGTAAATCTAAACTCTTTCGTCTCTCAAATTTTTACGTAGCATGTCCACTTTTGCACACAAGAAATCAATGTCTGATAAGCTCACACACTACCATTTAAAATGAGACATTCCTAATTGATCTGACCTAAGAGCTAATCTAGGGGCTAGAGGTTCATTGATAAAAAAATCCCTTTCATTTCCCCTCCATAGTAACTTAAATTCAATACAATTCTAGTGTTGGAGGTGTTGAACAAATGGGTCGCTCTAGGTTAAGTTGTTATAAATACCAATATACTCCGTACTAATTTTATAATGTGCACGCGAAGCATGTAGGGAGTATAAATAATAAATGTGCCCTTTTTGGCAATTTATTTTCAATATTTCTTTTTTATCCTTTCATTGATATAGAAGTATATATTCTTAACAAAAAATGAAAATGATTTTTTGCTACAAAATGTGCATTATTCATTTATTGAATATGCACATATCAATTTCATAGTGACATGGTGTGCATATTCAAAATATATTCAAAGAAATACTCCGTAAATGTATAAAGTGAAAGTTTTTTTTACCTTGTAAGTGGATATATATTGAATATAATGTAAGTGGAGGAGAATATATATAGTGGGATAAGGCCAAAGTCAAAAAATTATTCTTATCTTAGTTACTGGCCCATCTTACCATACCATCAAATCAAAACATTCTCTATAACATTTTGTGCAAGAATCATCAAGTTGTAAAGTGGCTTCTTTATTATCCACATAACGAAATGAATTAAGAAAGAAAAAAGAAAGTCATTCCCAAGAATCCCTACTGTTTAGCAAGGATAATTTGCAGCAGCAGCATTGCCAAAAGGTATTGGGGTTTGCTTTAGTATAAGAGTCTTTACAAGTATAAAGTGTTCTGGATAATTGTCTTGTAAAAAAGTTAAGAAATAATATGAGCATTGAAATTTAAAATTAAAGCGTTTGGAAAATTATGAAACGATGGTTACTTTTTTTTAATGATGGTTATTGAAAATACGTAGTTGTCACTGACTGGTGGGGGTGGTGGTGGTTGGCATCAATGGTGGTAGATAGTTGTTGGTCGGAGGCGATGTTTGTCAAGTTTCGACAATCAAATTAAGGAGATGGGGAGTATTAAAAATAATTGTATTGATATCTTTTAAATTTTAAAAGTATCAAAAGAACCTATCTAAAAAGATTGTGACATCAAAAGATATCAAATTCAAAATTAGTTTAGACTTCATAAAACATACACAAAAGAATTTATGTTACTTATCTTTTTTTCATTACAATAGTTGTACTTCTATTTAGAAAAAGCTTTCTTGTACAAAATAAAAAAAATACAATGTACAAAATAAAAGAAATTGGGAAGAGGCTACCTGGTTCATGGCTCTCAAACCGTGGAGGAAGGGTGATGCCATGCAAGGCAATGGTGGGCAGCCGTGGACGATTAAGGGGATATCAAAACCCTCGAATTTTGGAAGATATAAAACCACCCCATTTAGAAGAGTTACGATGTCGAGAGATATCAAATTCGTATCATATTTAGGCATCATCAAAACATACACACACACACACACAAATTTGATATCAAGAGATATTAAAACGTACTCCCTCCGTCCCGTTTTAAACAGTCTGTTTTGACTTTTGGACATATTTAAGGAAAAGAAAAAATAGAGTTGATTTTTCGAAATTGTCAGTACTTTTTAGGAGGTATGCCGATGAATGAGAAGATAAAGTAGAGAAGAGTGATTTATTTTAGAGGTAGTTTAAGTATTTTACTCTTAACAGTTTACGAAAACAACTAACAGACAACTTATTTTGGGACGGAGAAAAAAGGCAAACAAGCAATTTAAAATGGGACAGAGGGAGTAGTATATCAACTCCCAAGACCTTACTTCTAGCGAGATTTTACTGGGTTTGTTATTGTTGTTGAGAACTTCGTATTGCGCCTCAGAAGTTTGTAATATTGTCTTTGGGCTAAGCTTAACATGCAAGTAATAGTGGGTCATTTTTCTTGTCTTGCTAACCTCTTCTCTCATCCCCTCACTAACAATATACTCTTAAGCTGACCAAGAGCAGGTGATAAATTTAATGAAATATACTCCGTAACATTTACATTATGTTTGGTTCAAGAAATCACAAAGGAAAAGAAAAGAAAATGAGTTTCTATCTTTTTCCTCACCAACATGAAAGGAATTTGATTTTCTCTCCTCTAGGTATACTTTACCTTTTCATTTTCTTTTCAGTCCACTTTTCTTTTATTTTTCTCTCTAACCAAACAAGAAAAATTGTTTTCCATCTTAATTTCTTTTCTTTATCCTTTCAAATTCCTTGTACCAAACATACTGCTAGTGATGATCTTTGATGTTCCTAGTCTGCTTTAGACTAATCTAATTACAATGAGAATAAATAATTTATTTGAAATAATTAATAAGACGAAGAACATACCCAATTCCGGTGTCATTGTCATGCCCAAGTCTGAATTGGAACAACCATTTCCAAACTTGATGGGATGAGACAAGCTGTAATTGCTCTGAAAACAACCTCAAATCCAGTCTTGACATAAAGACACAATAGACAAATAGGATTACAAATGCCAAAACATCTGGCATCTAGGACAGCAGTTTAAGACCTGGTGAGATTGTCATCATTAAACAAGCAAAGAGAAACTTACAGGCCAAAACATACATATTGACTGGCAAAGCAAGCCCTGCTTCAATCAGCTCATGTCATTACCACAATATTCAAAGCTGTCTGTCCAATTACTCAATACACTCAAATGCATACTTGAGTCGAAATAATCCAAATACAAGCAATGAATCAACCAAAGAAACACACACTTGTTAGTAAAATGAACCGTTCGGACTCATTGGCCTTGAAAAAAGCATACATTTAAGCTGATCCTAGTCAGACAAAAGGAAAACCCGGCACACAAAACATCACCATTGAGAAGAGTGTCCAGAGTAGAGTCCCACCATTAATGGTTGTAAGAGCTCACTTTCAAGACTCCCCTTTGTGCTAGTTCTGCAATCAATACAGCTAAGAACAAATGTTCAAACCAGAAACACGAAGGGAACAAGCTAAATTCTAGCAGCAGTTGGAGAAATATCGACACAGATTGAAATGGGGTCAAATGATTTTTAACATTCATCTGACAAAACCCTAGAAAATGGGCTCAATCTTGGGACAGTGAAGAAATGAGTCTGTGTGGAGATTTTTCCCAAATTGGAAGGTCCAGAAACCGTTTCTTAAGCCTTTCTTCTTGAAACCTGCACAAGACTTCAGCATCATCGCATAATTTAGAGATGTCGGCAATCACGGCTCCTTGAATTTCCGCCTATAGAAACCGAATCGAACTCAAATCACTTCAAATTCAACTGAATAAGCACGCCGAAATTCAGAAGAAGAAGGTGGTTGTAAGAATTACCTGAGAAAGGAGGTCGTCAATGATTCTCCGGGAGGAGTTATCCGCCGGCGGTTCGGAGGTTCCGGAGACTAGGTCAGATGATGATACCGGATCCCCTTGTTGAATCTGTTGATGGGCGGAGGCTTTCTCGCACGTCGCATTCAAGGTGTTCGATAATTGTTCCCACATGCGAATCTCCCTTTGATACTTGTTTTTGAGATTGAGGAGTGCGGCCCTCTTCCGTTCCCGGAGAATCTTCTTCTCCTCCGCCGCGTAGTCATGACGCAGTGGATGGGAGGAGGAGGAGGATGGAGTTTGGGGATCGAGGCGGGAGCGCTTCTTCGGGCGTTTGTAGATGAAGCCATCGTCGTTGACGAGCTGCCATTCGTCTGCCCAGTCGGAACCCGCCATGGGCTTTTCTCAACCGGTAGACGCCTCACGTTGTGTACATCAATTTCTCTTCCATTCATTTCAATGATTCTGATTTAATTAAAATGGGAGTGTATATGGTACATCCGGATGTATCTAGATAGGTACATCCATGTAGTACTCATTCCGAAGTATAGTAGTACTCATTCTTGCACAAGCATAATGGTTCATTTGAAAAGTGTGGTACACATTTTGAAATAACACAATACTCATTCAGAAATAATGTCGTACTCATTTTCACAAATTTGTTGAATATTCATTTACGAATAACATAATGTTCATTCTAAAACCCACTAGTACTCATTTCCATATAAACTAGTACTCAATCTTAAATAATCTACCGTTAATGTACCATTCATATGTAGTTTGAAATCTGGTAGGAAGTCCAAGACCATCGCTTGGAAGCAGAATACCATCGTTAACTTTCAGATCGCGGATCACTTCATCGTCCTCCTCCGATCGGACTTTCAAACAACCTTCATCTTCATCGTAATCGCC
>OOIL02004480.1:1471325-1492035 GCA_900332095.2 Cuscuta campestris | reverse complement strand
GACCTTCATCCGCAAATCGCCGATCGGGAATCCAACCATCGCGCAGCTTCCTTCATGGCCGATCAATTCGCCGGTTCTTGCCCTAATTCCCCCATTCGCCCTAATTAAATTCCGGCTGTACGATTCTTCCCGTACAGCCGGATGTACTGTATAATTTGCGAATTAAAATAAGATTTAATCTAGGGTGGTCTAATTTATTCTGAATGTAGTTATATCATGTTAAGTACATATGATTCAAACTTTGATAAATTAACAATTCAGGATATTAATCTTTAGATATATTCAGAATTATTGAGGGTGCTTTAGTCGATTTCAGAGACGGTTGATGTAGAGGTTTCAAAACATAGTATGGTTTCAATACAATATCTTAACAAAAATATGTTAAATCCATATGATCCAAACTTTGGTGAATTGACACATATGACAATGTAAGACTTTTTAGATATATTTGGAACTATTGAGGGTGCTTTGGAAATTGTTTTTGATCTTTCAATAAAAAATAATAAATACTCCCTCCGTCCCGCTATATTCGTCCACTTTTGACTTTTGGAACTGTTCATCTAAACACTTTGACTCATCAAATTCTCTCAATGTGTAAGCCTAAATATAGTTATGTGTGATCTTGTTTGATTTGTCTTAACATATAGATTATTAATATATAATTTCTATAATTTTTTAATATACAAATTACAAGATAAAATGGATTAAAGAAGTGCATTGGATGGTGTGCAAAAATGAAAGTGGACAAATACTCTGGGACGGAGGTAGTAGTAAGAATAAATTGAAGAGAAGATGGTCTTACTATCACTTAGAAAAGCTCTGAAACTCAATAAAAACAATAGAAGAAGTACAGAAGCATGACGGTGTAGTAGCAAGGAAGTTATTTCATTTTATTAAATGAAGTATCTAGTGGCAAAGAAGCATACATTTTTATTTGTTTGTTTAAAATAATTCTTACGTAAAAAGAATTAAATAATTATATACACATAAAAAAATAATGGTGATGTGAGAAAAAATCTATAATATCTTTGGAAAAATAGGTCAAATGCAGATTAGTTTTGTACTTCATCCGATTCTAAAAATCTTTCATATTTTGACTTTTTTTGGTCAAATAATAGTAAAATTCTTTGACAATAAATTAAACACAATATAAATAAATAAATTAAAAAAAATTTGATATAGCAAAACTATTTTTTAAAATGATCGCAATTATATTGAATTTATATTATAATTAAATATATGAACGAACCTCACCCAAGGCAGCCTTATCTTGGACAAAATGAATATCTACCTCCACATGTTTGGTTCTTTGATGTTGAAGAAGATTAGAGGAAAGGTACACTACACTTACATTATGAGAGAAGACTAAAGTAGCACGACGTAATGGTTGTTGAAGTTCTAGCAACAGATTTCTTAGCTTATCCAACTACTCCCTCCGTCCCCAATTTGATTACAAATTGCGGGTTACGGAGTAAAATTTCTCACTTTTTAAAATCATTTTATTTACAAATTGATATATCAATAAGATATAAAAATTACATATTAAAAAATTACGTCAAAAGTTCTACAAAACAAGAGGTGACAAGAATATTTTATTTTATAAAATACCTAATGAAATCGCGTAAACAAACAAAAATTATCGAGAAGAGAGAAAAAAAAATTGTAATCTATTTAGGGACGGAGGGAGTAGTTCCCACTACAGCTTTTCTGCCTCTACACTATAACCAGTGATAGCTTGTGGTTTGGAGGACCATGAAACAACAAGATTATCACCCAAAAATACACAATAGCCAAATGTGTGGAGGGACTAGTGTCTGGACATTCAGCGAATCAGCATAGCATCCGAATAGGCGTGCAAGGCGGTGAAGCTAGCACGGCTAGTGTTCGACAAAAAGCCTCAATGGCGAAACCGGCACAGCTGTCGAAGATATCGCTCGCCTTCCTCCGCCTCACGAGTCCAGCCTCTATCTCCATGCTATCCTCCGTCTCCGTTCACTCGAAGCCGAGAACCGTGGCGGCGCTCAAGCGTTTCTCCACAACCTCCACCCCGTACCCACTCCAATACGAGATGATCGTGTCTCGCCCGGTTGACCCCATGCGCCTCCGTGGTCGCCGCCGTAACCCACAACACCCCATCACAAATTCCAAAACCACGGATTCTCCCGACCCCGATTCGGAACATGGATTCGATAATTGGGTCGAAAGGAAATTGGCTTCAAATTCTTCTTCTTCTTCTTCATCAAGGAGTGAGATGGGAATGGATAAGGCTAAAAGGAAGTATTACAACAAGAGGAGGAAAAGGATGTTCGGGTCGGACTCGGAAGACGAGGGTGATCGCAGGGATGGTAGTGAATTTGTGGAGCTGAAGCAGGAAGTTGTTGAGATGCGTACATTGCACAAGAAAGAGGAGGAGTTGTATTTCTATGATGCATTTACTTATCCTTGGGAGAAGGACAAGCATTATAAGATGGTTTATCAATTGGAGAAGAAGTTTTTTCCTGATCAGTGTTTCGATAAGGCTTTTCTTGAGCCAGGTCAGTCCAATGAGAAGATTACTACAAGGAAGGGGAAAATGAGAGCCGGAGAGACAGAAGATGGTAAAGGGGAAAGTGTGGGTAGCCAAGAAGACAAAGGATTGGTGTTTTTTGAGACTGATGAAGTGGGAAATGAAAACACAGAGGGTGTCTGTAAGAAGGGTGTGAAAGTGGATGTTTCAGAGAAGAAAGTTGAGGAGTTCTTTAAGTGCTTGAAGAAAGTCCCGAATCACCCAGACACCGGGGTTTCCGGGGTTTCTAGTGCAGAGCCCTTCCTTTCTTCAAGGAGTAGAGGGCTTCCTCCAAAGTGGGATAGCCCTGCTGGGACTGTTGTTTTAGTGAACAAGCCAAAAGGTAGGATTCTTTGTGTACTTATTAGTATATCTGTTCTGCCAACTGTTGTCAAATCATATCCCACGTTTGAAAACTCCAAGGAGGTCATGTATATTATTGTTACTATTTACTATAGTTAATATTATCTTATGATTAGTATTATTGTGCATAAGTAATTATGCAGAGAGAAGTCTTGATGTGAATATGTGATCTGATTGACTGTGTCCACGTGTAGTGAAACTCTCTTGTGTTTCGCTAGGTAGTTGCGCGCTGAATTCTTTGTGTAGTATTTATAGTGTATTAAACCTCCAATGTCATTGCCAATAAAAGCAATTTATTTTCATAAAGGTTTTATTTGATGTAGGAGTAAAGAATATAATGTTGTGACTTTTGTGAATTCCTCTAAAATGTTTTCTGATTCCTGCTCTCTTATATCACCACAGGTTGGACTTCATTTACGGTTTGTGGAAAGTTGCGCCGCCTAACCAAAGTGAAAAAGGTTCTCTGCCATATCTTCTTCATTCACTACTAACGCGAAAGTAGCTTGACTCTAGTAATTGGCCCTTTCTTCTCCATTCGCTACTAAATATACCTCTTGCAGGTAGGACATGCCGGGACCCTTGATCCTATGGCAACTGGTTTATTGATTGTATGCATTGGTAAAGCTACAAAGCTGGTTGATAGGTCAGTTAACATTTTTTTGCACCCCTTTCATACTTTGAGAGATCGGATGAAAGTTTTCAATCTAGACCATCATGCACATCATTTCCCAGTGCCCTTTTTTTCACCATATATGATTTCTACCCCCTCTGTCCCTCAAAAAAAATTCAGTTACTACTATTCACAAGGATCAAACTTTATCATCTTTATTTGCCTATTTTTGTTAGTCATTTGATTAAAAGTATAGTCATGTCACCTCTTCTTGTTTTGTTGTACTTTTGACGTGCATTTTAAATAGGTAAATTTTGTTATTTAATCCTATACCAATTATTAAATTATCGATTATATTAATGAAAATTAGTTTTAGTTGGGAATCTTTAATCATTATTAAATTTTTTTTTTAAGGACAGAGGGGTATAATATAAATATATTTGCTAATCATTTCCTCTCTATTGGTGAATTTGTAAACTAAATTCCATTCGGTAGAAATCTTTCTTGGCAGATACCAGGGTATGATCAAGGGCTACAGTGGAACTTTTCGTCTAGGAGAAGCCACCTCTACTTGGGATGCAGATTCCCCGGTGCGTTGTTAATATCTGGATATCTTCACAATAGTAATTATCTAAATGCTAGGAGAGAAACCAAACCTTGTAATCCCTATCATGTGTATGGAATTGAAATACGGGGTAGGTTATTATTACACTTTTCTTTGTTATTTTCATTGTTTTTCATGACATATTAATGGAATTCAAGACATGGATTATAAATTTTGTTTCAAGGAAATATTCTTCATATAATAGTATCTAACAAAATAAATGAGAAGAGGTGAAGAAGTCCATCGATTTCTCTCGACCATCTCTATTATCATTGTCAGATAGGCTAAACCCAAATTTTATTCTATCTCAAGGAAAGCCATTTGATGTGCTTTGCCAGATAATAAGACTTCAAGCTAGTCTAATTTATAAAACTAGTTTGGTTGCAAGGTATGAAATTTAGAGCAAAAAATCACACCGAGGTTAATACTAATAGTTCAATTATTTATATCCATAATTTAAATTGAAAGCTATCCTTATTTCTGTTAAAAGTTATCATGTACTTAAAGGACGACGGCTTTTATTAAATGTATGATAGTTAATAATCATTTAATAATTTATTTTCCGATTTGGAGAAGTTATTGTTTGGTTAATTTGTGGCTGTGTGCAATTTGCACAAAAAAAATGACAGATAATTTATGATAGTAGTAGTAATTATTAGAAGGAAAAGCCAATCCCAAATAAGAGACTATATTATCTCTTGCTAAACTATCTTATAACATATACCCAGAGTATTTAATAAAACATGTTACTTCAAAAACTAATTACCTATTCATTTCTTTATCCGTCTATGCTGTTTTGTACTATGCTGGTGGAGTGGTGGTTGTTTCTGCACTTGTCCTTGTGTGCTTCCTTGCATGGTACTTTTTGCTTCTTTGCGCCTTTCATTGATTGTGTTTTTCTCTCTTTATCCTAAACTTGCTACGTAATTGTGTGCTTTTTGTGCATTATGTGTTTCTTGAGCTGGGGGTCTCTCTTGGAAACAACCTTTCTACTCCCTGGTAGGGGTAAGGTCTGCGTACATATACCCTCCCTAGACCCTACTTTCGTGGGATTCTACTGGGTTGTTGTTGTTGTTATGTACTATGGCCAAAATGAAAGTACTATTAATTGGTAAATATCCTCATTATCATGTTACATGCCATGTTCTTGGTTCATACAATCTATAAAGTTAAATAAAATTTGTATTATATAGGTTATTCAACGTGAGCCATGGGAGCACATCAAGAACGAGGATCTAAGGAAGGCTATTGCATCCCTTTCTGGGGAGATATGGCAAGTCCCTCCTATGTTTTCAGCCATCAAAGTAAGTTCAACAGTCATCCTTTTGGCCACAGTGCAAGTCGAATTCAGATGTTTAAATATTATCTATATTGACACACTATTACAGTATTACTCCCTCTAATTTTACTTGTATTGTCTTAAGTTCATTTTTCTAGCCTTTTATAAAATTCATTTTTCATTGTCTTTTAATCTTTGTTTAAACATTATAAGACAATATATTCATTTTAGATGGGTACGAATTGCTCCATATTCATGAGGGCGTTTTAATTAAGGCAATGAGATTAATTGAACGAGACAAGATAAATTGGAGTGTTGGAAGTTCCCAGAATAGATAATATCCAAACTCTTTTATCAAAAATATTCTTCAGTATTCATTTTTAAGAACCTAAACTTTTTGCATGTATAGAAAGCAGTGCACAAGTTATGATTCGTTTCACTTTTTCACAATTCCTATTGCTGCAAATCTTTTTGGATGGTTAAGGAACAATTCTTATAGCTATGATTGCTTCCAATTTCTTGGACATGTGATAGGTTGGTGGTGAAAGGATGTATGATAAAGCAAGAAGGGGCGAAAGCATCGAACTTTCCCCAAGGAGGGTATCGATATTCCAGTTTGACATTGAGCGGAGTTTAGAGGACAGGTTTGTCAATGGACTTTTTTTTTTGGCAAAATTGCACCTCCCCCCCTCAAAAAAAAGGATATCTAGATGTGAATAAGTTTACCTCACACATATAAATTTTGGGTGCGAACCTAGTAGACAACCAATGCAGGATGCTCAAACATTTAAAGGGGCGGGAAAATTTAGTCCAAATTGCCCTCATACGGGGGGCTGTCTTAACCCATGGGATGAGTAGGCATTTCACATACCACCATGAGACAATGTTTTGGTACAATTCTAGATCTGGCCTCACTACATTGAAAGAATTCTCAAGAAGATCGGTTTGTGGCACCATTGTATTAGTTGTATATACTAGACTACTAGACTCTACACAGTCGAGTAATGTGGAATTCTCTGACACACCATTCGAAAGTAGAGTCACTGCCAAGAGTCTGGGGCACTAAAACTCTCTCTTTGTTGCACAATTCATTGACCAGATGCGTCTTCTTTGAAATATATTCTGCATGCAATATTTGAAACTGTGTGCTTGCTTTGCTTTGCAGACAAAATGTGATTTTTCGGGTAGTATGTTCAAAAGGGACATATATTCGGTCACTTTGTGCGGATTTTGGGAAGGCTCTGGGCAGGTATCATACACTGTATAAATGACCTTGTTTTGTTAAACCAACATCATATAAATACAGAGTATAAATATACACACAACATGCCAAGGTTTTGTGTCATTCCTTCTATAAATCAACCCTTTAGGATGGAATTTCATGTTTCCAATATCTCTTTAAGGTTCACAACAAGTTCAGCATGTGAATCATAGAGCTAATGAGAAAGACCATAAAGAAAGTTTGAGCTGCTTTTGTATTGCATGTTTTGGAATTGTGATATGATCTGATACTTTCTTGCAGTTGTGCTCACTTGTCAGCTTTACGGAGAGATTCAATTGGTAAGGTTCTTGAGTCCTTGTGTTTCACATTTCACTCATGCATGCTTTCTGAAATTCAAGAAACGACCCGTCCTATCCCCTTAGGGGAGGGGACCCCACACGCGATATATAATGGGTAAACCCATCAATTGAAATCGTGCTTGTTCTGAGGCTAGTTGTGCGGTGGTTTCCCCTCATTGTAGGAGAATACAAAGCCGATGATGCTTGGGATTTTCAAGAATTGGAAGAAGCGATAACTAAAGGATACATGTAGACTAATCTATTCAGTTTCCCAAGGAACTCTTTTACTATAGGAGCCTAGAAGGGGACCAAGGTGCAAGTGGAGAAGACCCGAATTTTTTTAGCCTAAATATCGTTACGAAGTAGAGTAGCCGCTTTCTTTCTTCATTTTTTCCATTCAAGGGTGTCCCTTGGCCTTGTTCTTGGAGTAAAATCCAATAATTTACCATGGTATTCTTTTATTTATTTACTGTATTTACTTGTAATTGATTTTTTTACTGCAAGAAATAATGTTGTGATTTACGGAGTAATTTAATGCCAAAATCCCAAAGAGCTTTTAAAAAAAGCTTATTAGGTGGAGAATGTGTCTTCACAAAACACATGACTAGTTATGACTAGCTATGTCAAAATGCCCTTTTGTCCCACAAATTTTTTGAGGTGAAAAAACTTTCAGCTAAACCCCCTCTTCATCTTTATTACTCCCTCTTTCGCAAAAATCTTGTAAAAGAGAAAAATAATGTAGCTCATAAAAGTACAAAAAAAATGAAAATTTTACAAAATAGGGCATTGACGAGACTGCACATCAAAATCAACAACAAAAAAAAACTTCACTCAAATTAAAATATAAAATCCCAAGCTGCAGAATAGTGGAGGAAGCAAATTGTAGTTTTTTTCTCAATTGCTTCTAGTTTTTTTTTAATTTCTTCTGAACTTTTTTTCAATTTCTTTCGGTTATTTTCATTTTCTTCAATCTTTTTCTATTCCCTAAAAATGACTCTAAACATGATGTGTTTATATGTATTATTATTACTCCATATTATTATTATTATTATTATTATTATTATTATTATTACTATTATTGTTGTTGTTATTATTATTATTATTATTATTATTAATGTTTGTACAAATTTCTTGTACAAGATCGTAATAATGTAGGTACAAATGTGGAATCAGTAGAACTTTATATCGTTTCTGCTTTCCAGTAACAAACCCAATCCATATATCCTTTTTCAGGTGACAATTTCAGAAGCAAGAGTTAAATAGAAGCATGAAACCAAACCACTTAAATTGGCCTGACCATTGACCAATAAAAAGTGACCACTAAATAAAAGAGTTTCATTAAAAAAATGAGCCTCACCTCCCGAGGGCCCTCTCCTCTCAAACCCGGCCGAACGGTTACTAAGAAGAATTAAAATTGACATTTATTATATTGCAGATTGGTGGCAAAGAGTGGAACCTACACTGAGTACTTTCAGAGGCCACATGCTTAACAGCTTAACATAGTTGCCTCACAACGCAGTTGTTACGAATTGAACTCGAGTCTTACTCCATTGACACTTCTTGTCTTAGCTTCGCCAACTGCACAACGCCCACCGGCGAATAAAAGAGTTTCATTGTTTGTGAGCATGAAGACGAATGGGAAGGCCTTCGACCGGGACGGGCATGGGGTCATATTCGATCTTCTCGTCACGCACGAGCAAGCTCCACCGAAACCGCGTCACCAGATGGTGCAAAAACGTGAGTATCTCGAGGCGAGCAAACTCTTTCCCCAAGCACATCCTCGGGCCTCCCCCGAACGGAACATATGTGTAAGGTGCGGGCCCGTCGTCTTCAAACCTCAATGGGTCGAAGCACGCCGGGTCTCGGAATAACCCCCCATCGAGGTGCGTGACCGGGCCATTCCAGTAGAACTTCCAGCCTTTGGGTATGATGTAGCCCTCGTAGTTTACGTCCTCGAGCGCCTCCCTGAAGGCCCCAAAGATGGGGGAGTATAGCCTCATGACTTCGGAGACGACGTGCCACGAGTACCTCATCTTCTGTATGTCATCCCAATCCAGAACCGCCCCTTCCTCTTTCGACGCCGCGATTTCTCTCTGCTCTCGAAAAACCTCCTCGTAAACGTTCGGTAGCTCTCCGAGTTTCTTGATGAGGAGAGTGATAGCGACGCTGGACGTGTCGTGGCCTGCGAACAAAAGTAGGAGTATGTTGTTCGCGATGTGGAGTTCGGGCATGAAGTTCCCGTCCTCGTCGGGGGTGAGAAGCAAATGGGAGAGAAGATCGCGCCCCTGGGAGGAGGGGCGCGACTTCAGAGCTTCTCTTCTCTTCTTCACAACCCCTAGAAGCTCCTCCCGAATCAAAGCGGTCGCCCGCATTGCGCGGCCGAATCGCGCCCCGGGGAGGTTAATCGGGAGCGATATGATCCCCTTGAGGAAAACATTGAAGAGGCGGGAAAGCCGGTTTATCTGGCGCGGGTCTTCGACGCTCATGAAGAGGCGACACGCGAGCTCGAACGTGTACGTTTTGGCGAGGGGGAGCACCTTCAACTCCGACTCGTCGTGCCACCGAGACCGAATGTGCTGCCGAGTGACGAAATCCGTGGTCTTGAGGTAGAGCCGCTGGAGCGCGTCCGGGCCCACAAAGTACGACACGAGCTTCCTCGTTCGTCTGGCGTCTTCGCCCGCGGAATTCGCCAAACAAACTCCGAGCAGCTTCTGCACGGAGGCCGGCCACCACGACGCCACGAGCCGGTTCTCGTTGCTGAACAAGAACTTGTTCCCGGCCGGGCCCCTCAGGACGGCGACCGGCTCTCCCATCAGGTGAGTCTTGAACACGTCCGAGCCGTACTTCTTGCACCTGTCCAACACAAACTCGTCTGGTCTCCCTCTGCGGCTTGCGCGGAGGAACTCCAACGACTCGCCTATGACCGGCCATCCGAAGCTCCCGGGGGGTCTTTTCTTCTTGGTTTGGGTGATAAAAGAGGCAAGAATAGATAGGATGAGTAGAGATGCCAATATTATGAAGATTGGAGGAGCCATATTCTCTGCAATTGGCTTTCCACTTCTTGATTTCTGCTTTATTCTGCAATCAAAAATTTCACCAACCAATTTTGATAGCATACTCCAACAGGTAGAAAAAAAACATCCAGAAATAAGATTGGCCTATAGCAAAATTGAGATGATTGAATAAGAGAGATTATTAAAGATACCTCCTAGTAGTAGCTATATATAAGGGCGATCAATTGGCGGCGGACAAAGCGGCTTCGCGTGGTCGCCGGGGAGTCAATCGGAGCTTGGGGCGGCGGGAGATAAGTGGCTCCGCCGCTCAATTTTCGGAAATGTGAAGAGATAAGGTTTGATGGAGAGGAATTTGTCAGAGTATTAATGGCGGCAAAAATTGTCAAACCGCGTCGCAGGGCTCCCTTCACACTGGCCACCACTCATGTGTTATGGGGGGCTGGACGGAGTATAAAGAAATATATCGTGGAATGGTAAAAATATGTGTTATGAGACTTGAAAAAGGAGCGCGACAAAAAGTGATAGAATGAAGATGTGAATTATTTTAATTGATTGCAACAAAAAAAGAAGAGGAAACTAGCCTTCACCGCTGGATAGCTATTACCCACAAAGGGGCAACGCAATCCATCACAACAAATATGGCAGGGTGGAGTAGGCGGGATGGGGCTTGAGGAAGAGACACGCCACTTATGTCAAACCCCATAACAAATAGCCTAAATGCATGGCAATTATATTGTATAATAATCACACATTTGGGAGTGGGCTTGCACGGTAGATGTGAGACAAGGGTGGGAGATTTAGGAATAAGTTAGGGGTTAAAAATCATCAATTTAGCGAATAGTGGCATTGTTTCTCAATGTGAATCGAACCGCGCTTAAAAATGAAAAAATGTCAAAATGAAATTCTAATTTCTTACGGAGTAACATTTTCTAAATATAATTTTGTTTTGTTTTAATTTCCAATAATTTTATTATATGTGTTATACACATACGGAGTATATTTTAACCGCAGATATATTTTTTCAAAATAAATTTTTAGGTATAATACTCCATGTATTATAATTTATATAAATATCAATTTTTTGAACGGTAGAAAATGGGAAAAAACGACGGCCAGTTTTATATTTTTTTATAACATTAGTAATGTTTTTAAAACCTTATTGAGATATTAAACTACTGAGTAATTATGTATATTAAAAATACATAAATTTGAAATGGTGAAAATGGGAAAAAACGGAGTGCTTCTTTAATAGACCTAAATGAAAAGCGAATCCAAAATTAAATAAAATAATAAAAAAAAACATTTTAGCTGATAAAAAATCAAAAAAGCATATGACAAATGTACTAATTAAAAAAAACCATTTGAGAATATATATGTGGCACAAACCACGTGTCTTCTTTCAACAAAAAAAATTAATGTATTAAACTATGTGTATCCCAAAAATTATACCCCACTTTATAATCCGATGGCACACACTTACATTGAGTGCTAACGTAATACTAGTGTGATGGTTTACATTGACACAAAATATCAGTACAATTTTTTTTATTCAACTAACATTATATGCTAGTGTGAACTATTAAACATACACGTTAATTTTGAAATATTTAGTACTCATTCTGAAATAAGGTAGTACTCATTTTAAAAATAACGTAATACGCAATTTCACATATCTGTTTTATATCATTATAATATTAGTTTACAAATAATATATTGTTCATTCTATGCCAAAGTAGTGTTCATTCTCAAATAACGTGATGCTCATTCCCAAATAAAGTACCTCAGAAAATATAATCAAATAGTCTAAATAATCTAATTAATCCGATCCAACTTACTCTACTCATCATCTTCATCGCATAGCAGAGAACATCCGCTACTGTTCATCTATCTTTCGATCATTGCATCCCATCTTGCAGAGTTGCAGCAGCCGCCACCTTCACCTGCCATCGCGGCCTCCTCTTCTTCCCCTTCAATTGCCGGATGTCATGCTCCATGTCTCCCGCTTCTATCTCTCCTTAGATCGACCGCCGGTCTCCGCTTTGTTCCTTCCTTCAATCTAATTGCCGGTCCCACCAGTTGTACGGTATAATTTGCGAAAAGACCCTATAGTCTAAAAAGAAAAACAGAATAAAAGAAAATATCAAGTCCCAAAAGAGATAAGTCCAAAACAGTGTGGACAAACCAGTAATAAGGACTACAAAGAGAAGATGATGACCCAAATGGCTAGTTGTCCCATGACCACACCACACACCCCTTTGCAATTGTCATCATAATCTTCAAAAACATGGGAATGATTAAAGTGCATAAGATCCAATGGAAATGCCCTTAAAAAACACAATGCAGTAAGGGATTGTAATTAGCCGAAAAGCCCGAAAACCGGGAATAAGCAAACCTGTTTATCTGCCGCTCCTCTTAAAATAGTTTCCATTTGACACTTGTTGTAGCTGCAAAGCTTCGGCTATATGCTGATTTATTGTACTCCGTGAGTCTAAGGCGAAACGCATATACTGCAATGGTATTACTGTTGTTCTCAGCAGACGAAAAGCGTGCGAAAACTCTCCCAAAAATCAACTCTGGTTTGACCTTTTTAAACTATAATGTGCAGCCAACATAAACACACTGATAAATAAACAGTTTAAAGAATGCATATTTAGAAGACCTCTAGTTTTTTTAGACAACATCATATTAGGGAGAGGTTTGGTACTCTTGCCACAATAGAGAGGGTTGGTAGCAGAGATGTTAGGGAATATAAAAAAGAAAACCAATGAATCAATATGAAACCCTCAAGGCCTCAACTTAAACAACCACCAATATTTATATACGACAAATGCATGCCCTAATAAAAGCAACGTGCAAAACCAATCCGTCTCTTGAAACACAAAACAAAACGTAATTAAGTGGATATTTCTCTGTGCTTATAAGCTGGTCAAAACGGCTTATAAGCAGTTTTAAACTTATAAGTCAGTTGATGACATATTTCTCTGTGTTTAAAAAAGACTTATAAGCTGCGTATAAGTTATAAAAAATAAATGTCTCACCTACTTATTTTTAGGTCAGTCTTTTCGCTACTCTATTTTGACCAAATTATTTACAAAATTGTGCCTACATCTATGAATACTTCCAAATGACTTTCTTTTATTTAAGTTATTTTACTTCCACGAAAGAATATTTGGCTTATAAGCAGCTTATAAGTTAAAAATTGTTTATCAACAATAAGCCAATAAACACCCGCACAGAGAAACACCCCATAAATATAACATCAATGTAAAGGGCCACACCACACATCCGTTACACAAAATAGGACCTCTAGCCAACATGAACAAACTAAATGCAAGGACAACCGAGCAGACACATTAAATAAAATAGAATATTACCAAAAATGCCCAAAGACGGGTCATCCAACTGTCGGCGACACCATCATCGTCCATAGGATCCAACACCAGGCACGTCGATTAGAGAATCGTAGCATCTAACAGTGCAAAATAAAAAAGGACAACTCAGATGAATAAAAAAGGGAAGGCAACAGAATTTTAGGGAAAATAAACAAATCCAAACAAAAACACCAAGTTCTTGAGAAACAAACCGACCCTACCAAGCAGAAGCCAATCAAAATAGTTAAATCAAAGCCACATCAGCAATGAACCACATAATCCATGACTCCCAGGGGATACCCAAAAACAATACGCGTGGACCGCCACATGGCATCTCCACAATTAAAATGCTCTATTTGATACGGAGTATATATAGTTCATTCAAGAGTGATATCCTAATGGACAATTTTTTTATAATCACTCATAGTATACAGCATTACAATTGATGGAAGTTTTGTGAAGTATTTACCACCAATTCTAACACGGTGAATAATGAGTGCTAGAAGTGTAATTCTTTGGACCTTCAAACAGATACAACTGGCTATAAACAGTTGAAACCCTATATTTACTCATTGTGTACTGTGTACATCCCACTTGATTTCCCATAGAACATCTCACTCCTTACTTTTGTTGGATTTAGTGGGTGACATTCAATCCAATCCAACATTCTGCGAAAGCAATAAACACAAATCAAATCCGAATTTATATGGTGATGTGAAAGGACCAATATAAATAACCACAACTGCTCTGGATTCATAGCATGCAAAAAAAAGAGGTGTTTTCCACTGATAGAGAAAGCTCTGAGAGAAACAAATTATATCCATATATTATTCACATTTCAATAACAATCTTAAACTTCGTAAAATCATATCACAATTTTCATTAGGGACAGGGGGGTATGTTTTTCTTAAAAGGAACGAAACAAAAAATACTAGAAAGTGATGGACTTATAATCCACAGACATAAACGAATTACTCTTCACATGAATATCACTCAATATAATTGTCGAATCTAACAATATGAACACAAGGGCATTTATGTGGAAACCTTAAATGAGAGAAAATCACCAACCTTTTTCGGTGGTACCATGCCAAGGGGTGTATTATTATAGATCAGGGATGTACATGTACAATACATAAGCGTGATAACTGATAACCATGGATGGAGCTTGAAACTCTATAAAAAAGTGAACAACATATGGAGAGAGATGTGTTGTGTGTATGTGTGTTGGATAATGATGGAGGCTCTCCGTTCTCCTTGGCTCGTAGCCTCTATCAATAGTAGAGTAAGGAACCCCTAGGGTTAGGGTTTGCAAATGCTTCCTTCATGGTCTTGCTTCTTGGATTGGGTCAATATCTTTAGGAACATAAATATTATCCCATCAGAAACAATAAAAACAATTTTTTAAGGTCATTAGATTTGGCCAATTATATTTTATTACTTCCAATTTTTTTGTGCGCCAATACTCTAAGAAATTACCAAACTTCACATCGCTACTTCAACCTGACTCAGCATTGTGGCTGACATGGCATCCGAAACAATGAGTTAGCAGGCAACATGACATCCAAAACAATGAGTTAGCAACACATCTAAAACAATAAAATTACATTGAACACCATTTGTAATATTTGAATAACTTAATAAAAGTTAATACCTTTTTTGAGGACGGGTGATTTTACCATGATCAACTTTCCTAATTTCCTTTATTATGTTTTTCAAAAAAAATCAGAAGACGTACAATTTAATTTTATTAATTTAGATGTGTTACCAACTCAATATTTCAGCAGCCAAAACATTTCCACGTAACTATGTTTGAAGCCAACCGACCCAACTGGAATAGCGACGTAAAATCTGATTATTTATCGCACTTTGACGTGAGAAAGAGAATTGAGAATAATATTATTTAATTGGCTAAATCTAAAAGTGTCGGTGTGAATTTCTGCTTTAATTTGTACTATGTAAAACATTATTATTATTATTACTATTATTATTATTATTATTCACCTCAAGTTCAGAGTACAAGGCTACAAGATAATAATAGTTGAATACACAGTACTCCATATCATTTTGGCTTTCCAGTAACCAACCCAACCCACATACCCTTTTTCAGGTGAGGTGACAATTTCAGAAGCAAGAGTTGCATAGAAGCAAGAAACCATACCTCTTAAATTGAGCTATAATTATAGTCTGTCAAATAAAGCGTGAACTCTGAACAGAAGTAAGAGTTTCATTGTTTGTGAGCATGAAGACGAATGGGAAGGCCTTCGACCGGGATGGGCATAGGGTCGTATTCGATCTTCTCGTCACGAATGAGCAAACTCCACCGGAACTGCGTAACCACATTGTGCAAAAATGTGAGTATCTCGAGGCGAGCAAACTCTTTTCCCAAGCACATCCTCGGGCCTCCCCCGAACGGCACATATGTGTAAGGTGTGGGCACGTCATCTTCAAATCTTGAGGGATCGAAGCGCGTTGGGTCTCGGAAGAAGCCTCCATCCAGGTGCGTGATCGGACCATTCCAGTAGAACTTCCAGCCTTTGGGGATGACATAGCCTTCGTAGTTTACGTCCTCAAGCGCCTCCCTGAAGGTCCCGAAGATGGGGGAGTATAGCCTCATGACTTCGGAGACGACGTGCCACGAGTACTTCATCTTCTGTATGTCATCCCAATGCAGAAACTCTCCTGCCTCTTTCGACCCTGCGATTTCTCTCTGCTCTCGAAGGACCTCTTCGTAAACGTGCGGCAACTCTCCGAGTTTCTTGATCAATAGAGTGATAGTGACGCTGGATGTGTCGTGGCCCGCGAACAAAAGTAGGAGTATGTTGTTCGCGATATGGAGTTCGGACATGAAGTTCCCACCCTCGTCAGGGGTGAGAAGCAAATGGGAGAGAAGATCGCGCCCCTGGGAGGGGTGCGACTTCAGATCTTCTCTTCTCTGCTTCACAATCTCAAGAAGCTCCTCCCTTATCAAGGCGGCTGCTTGCATTGCACGCCGGAATCGCGCCCCGGGGAGGTTAATTGGGAGCGATATGATCCCCTTGAGGACAACGTTGAAGAGGTGAGAAAGCCGGTTTATCAGGTGCGGGTCTTCGATGCTCATAAACAAGCGACAAGCTAGCTCGAACGTGTACATCTTGACGAGGGGGAGCGCCTTCAATTCCGCGTTGTTGTGCCAATGAGATTGAATGTGTTGCCGAGTGACGAAATCCATGGTTTTGAGATAAAGCCGTTGGAGCGCGTCCGGGCCCATGAAGTATGACATAAGCTTCCTCATCTGTTTGGCGTCTTCGCCCACGGAAGTCACTAAACAAACTCCGAGCAACTTCTGAATGGAGGCCGGCCACCATGACGTGACGAGCTTGTTCTCATTGCTGAACAAAAACTTGTTCCCTGTGGGGCCCCTTAGGACAACCACCGGCTCACCCATCAAGTGAGTCTTGAACACGTCCGAATTGTACTTTTTCAACTTGTCTGTCACAAACTTGTCCGGTCTCCCTTCGCGGTTTCTGCGGAGGAACTCTAGTGATTCGCCAATGATCGGCCATCCGAAGCTCCCGGGAGGAAGATTCCGAGATCTTTTCTTCTTGCTTTGGATGATAAAAGAAGCAATAATAGATATGATGAATAGAGATGCCAAGATTATGAAGGTTGGAGGAGCCATATTCTCTGCAACTAGCTTTCCACTTATTTATTTTTACTTCATTCTGCATTGAAAAAATTGCACCTCCAACTCACCAACCAATTTTCATAGCATACTCTTGCACAAGGGAAATAATTTTCTGATGTCTCAAAAAAAATAGTCCGGAGTACCTAGTTACAAGTACTTTATTTCATTTTTTTAGGTACAATAGTGAAAATGTGACTCATAATTTTTTATATCATTTTTTACACCAAATGCAAAAAAGAAAATAACTGTGTGGAAGTGGCTGTGTTTGTCTTAGAGGTCATAAGTGGTGCGCCCTTACCAATTTTCATAGGATTAAGCTATTTGTACCCCAAGATTTGTACCCAAATTTGTACACCACAAATGTGCACCTTCATTTTGTGACAGTATAATGCTAGGGTGATAGTTCACACATACATAAAACAACAACAACAACAACTACAACCCAGTTAAATCCCACAAGAGTAGGGTCTGGGGAGGGTGTGTGTACGCAGACCTTGCCCCTACTCGAAAGTAGAGAGGCTGTTTCCAAAGAGACCCCCGGCTCAACGTCGAAAGCTGCATTGCTTGACTAACTGCTACTTCATTAATTAAAGAAGCGCAAATAGTTTACATATCCATTTTGATTTATTCATGCTAGGGTGATAGTTCACACATACATAAAACGTTAGTGCAAAATTTTGTTAACGCACCAGCATTTTGTGTCAGTGTGAACCATCAAAATGTGAGTGTATACGTAACTTTGGGATACACTTTTTGGTGTAAGTGTAGCATGGTTGATTTTCGTAGCATACTCTTGCTCTTGGACAAGGGACACATTTTTCTCTTTTTGAATATCTAAAAAATTGTGTGCATTTAATTACGCGTACTTTATTTCAATTTTTAGTACAATAGTGAAAATGTGGCTCAAAGAATTTTTCTCCCATCTAAACAAATTTTAACCATAAATGGAATATTTTTCAATTTCCAACATTTTTCTTAATTTTGCGAAAGTCAAAGTAGATAAAAGTTTTGGAGATGGATGGAATATACATCTTCACCCAAGTTTTTTTAATACACTCCTAGCACATGAAATTTAATTTTTTATCTAACTAGGTGACGGTGATATTCAAATTCATAACCAACCAATCAAGAAAGAGGTTTTTATATTCTAAAAAATAGGTATAGACTAATCAAATTCAATATATGCAAATATGCAACGACACTCCCTTAACATTAAAAAGGACCAAACAAGCAGCAGTTTGAAATATTTGTCTAGTTTGACTTTTAGCAGTCAATCTCAACCAACTTTAGTCATCAACAAATTAAAAAAATGCATTGCATTTCCCTTAAATGTCTGTTTGGTAAACGAAATTGACAGAATTAGAATTCAATTGGATATTGAAATTCCATGGAATTGATTTGAATGGAATTGAATTCTCCAATTCCAATTCATTTTTGGCAGTGCCAATTCCAAATCCACATATTTTTGTATTACCAAACAACAAAATTAGAACTATTATCCCCAATTTCAATTTCATAATTTGAATTCTGTGTACCAAACGAGGCCTAATTTAATTAGATACATCTTGTAAAACACTTTCAAAAAAGAATATTTTATTTTATTAATATACAATGTGGTATTTATTTGATTGATTATCAAATTTCATCCAATTTAATAGCAAAAAAATCAAACTAGACAAACGAAAAAACATCCACAAGATTGGCCTATACAAATTTGAGATAATTGAATAAGAGTAATTATTGAAGATACCTAGCTATTTATAAGGGCGAACGACTGGCGGACAGAGCGGCTTCGCGTGGCCGCCGGGGCAGTCAACCGGAGCTTGGGGCGGCGGATAGATGGCTTCGCCGCTTGGTGGCAACAACGTCAATTGTCCAAATTGTGAAGAGATAGGGTTTAATTGAGAGCAATTTGTCAGATATTAATGGCGGCAGAGAACCAACCAGTAAAAATTGTCAAACCGCTTCGCCTAACTGATATCTACCGGGCGTTCGTTACCGATCGGCTAGAGAGAAGGTGGAGAAGGTGAAGAGAAAGGGGAGAGAAATAGAGGATGTGGACTTCTTCATTAATTTCCTAATCTTAAACTTATATAGGCTACCGAGCAAACAGGACTCGCACTAACTTCCCCACTAATGCCACTAAGCCCATTACTAAGAGCATTAGCAGTGGCAAGGAGAAAATAAAATGTCACACGATGACGTGGTACATTTCCACCAATTAAAAGTAGTCCAGTCATGCAGTGGCACATGAGTTGAGTGACAAGTCTTGTAGTGGCAAGTAAGTATTTTTTTCACTTTTTTAATATATACTTCATATTAATAATAAGAAATTATTTCTTTTATACATTTTATCATAAAAAATCATTCTGCCTTTTTATATAATATCGGATATTGAAATTCATAATAATTGAAATTTAAAAATTTCAAATCCTAATTAAAGAAACAAAATATTGAAGCATCAAACAAATTAATACTCTATAACTCTCTTGTTTCCTTCATCGGTCAACAAGAGCCATCCAATAATGTCACAGCCATCCGGATGAACCACACACCTGCCAAAAACCCTAGATCGGCCCTTACTTCTCTTTATTTTAAATCTTCCCTTCAATCTCTTTCAAAAGAAGAAAAGAATACTCCAAGAATATCAATTATTGGTAAAAATAATGCCTCGCAGACGGAACGAAAGTTGGGGTGGAACGCTCCTCCATTGCCTCGCACCACGCCTCCACTTGCTGATGTGGCACGGCGTGGCATTGGTTTGACACGCTGCTGTGAATGCTCTAAGAGCACTGGTAATACCCCTCACGCCCACCGGCGTTACGGGGCGTTTAACGCCCCGGGGGCGTGAAACACCGCCCCCCGCCGGCGTGAAACGGGCGTGAGGGCGGCTGCGTCATTCCTTTGACGCGGCGTGAATCGGCGCTGCTCCCTCCTAACGGCTAAAAAAGCCGTTGCACCCCAATTTTTTTTAAAAAAAAATTCCTATAAATTCAACCCTCCCCAACCAATCTCTCACACCTTCTCTCCAATCTCTTCTTCTTTCTTATTTTTAAATTTCAAAATTCAAATCCCTCCTCCCAATTTTCAACATGAATCCTTCCGGCTCCGGCTTCGTTCCCGACAATCTCCCCCCGAGTGACGCCGCGATGTGGTTCTACCAAGAGTGAGG
Source organism: Cuscuta campestris (assembly GCA_900332095.2). NCBI lineage: Eukaryota > Viridiplantae > Streptophyta > Magnoliopsida > Solanales > Convolvulaceae > Cuscuta > Cuscuta campestris. Next base: position 1,471,850 of record OOIL02004480.1, on the reverse strand, counting down.
TGATCGACCGCCGATATACGAGACGCAACAATCGGGGTACGTCGACCGAGATTCGGTTCCGGAGACTCAACCGGAACCGTCCGGATCGAAAAAAAGTACACGCCGGAGGAGCCACAAAGCCAAAAGCACATTGACCGATGCGGCACGGTCAATCCAAAAGTGGACGCCGGAGGAGGAGTGCATATTGGCGTCGGCTTGGGTTGACGTCTCCGAGCATCCTATCATTGGTAAAAAATTTGTTTTTTCTAATATATTTATATTTTTATTTATATATATTATATTTAATGGTGTCAAAAAAATTGTGTAATACTTTTTTAAAGGTACGGAGCAAACGAAGGATGCGATGTGGGATCGTATCGAGGAGAAGTTCTTCACGGCGATGAAGAAGGACGGCTCCTACCGAACCCGTGACCAACTCACTTCCAAATGGAGCCACATCAACAAAAAAGTACGAAAGTTTATGGGAGTATACGAGGAATGCTCCCGGTCCCGGAGGAGCGGCATGAACGACGCCGATGTTCTCCG
>OOIL02004480.1:1455219-1471280 GCA_900332095.2 Cuscuta campestris | reverse complement strand
CCATCGATCTTTGGGGGATTTTGAGTCGTTCCCCGAAGTGGCAACAACTCAACAATCCCGACGGCGTATCATTCCGGAAAAGATCCACCGTCGACGCCGAGGTTGAGGTCGACGAGACCATCGGTTCTACCGATCAAATCCCTTCCTTCAACGTTGCGGCTTCCGATGACGAGGACCCCATTCCACGGCCGATCGGAAGAAAGAAGGCAAAATCCATTGCCTCTGGTTCGGGAGGGTCCGCCTCTATTTCCGCTTCTCCCCGCGACGAAATCGGCCGGGCAATGGTTGAACAACTTCGGGCGTTCAATCTCCAAGAACAAGAGAGGTTGAAGCTTAAAGAGAAGGAGTTGAAGCTAAAGGAGCAGGAGGCCGAGATGAAAGTCATACAAACCGACCCCGGGACGTTGTCGGAGTTTGGACGAATTATCTACGAGCAAAGAATGAGAGAGATCAAGGAGAAATATAATTTACCTTAGTTTTTTTTATTAATGTATCTTTTTTTTAAATTATTGTCGCTTTTTTTTATTTAATTAATATGTTTTTTTATTATTCGTGTTTCAATTTAATTAGATAATAAATCAATTACATTTTATTAATTTAATTTTAGAAGATGTATATTTAAAAATGTAAAAAATGAAGGTTTGAAGCCTCAGTTTGAAGCCCCGGGGCTTCAAACCCATTTCCAGTGAATTTTGAGTGTAAGTTAAAGCTGACGTGGCAGAGAGAGAAAGTTTGAAGCCCCGGGGCTTCAAACGTATTACCAGTGCTCTAATAACTCTACTACTCTAATAATAATAATAATAATAATAATAATAATAATAATAACAACAACAATAATAATAATAATAATAATAATAGGGCATTGTTTCGTTGACACTCGCCAACGGTGATACTAGCGGTGCTACATTGTCCATTCCCTTCTGTACACTCGCCAATGTTTCGCCAACGGTGATACTAGCAGTGCAACTGCATTTTTGGAGTATTTTCGGTGCTCCAATCAATAAATTGATGGTTTCTCAATTTAATTTTCCTATTTACTATTCACATAATCACACTTTAATCATGTTTTTTTAATTTTTATTATTCAATTGATAAAATAATACTTCATAATTCTAACATCTCTTGTTTTATACGAGTATATCTTTTGATATAATTTTTTAAATATATAAATTCTATTTTTTGATTTCATACTAATTTTGAACTAAATTGAGTTAAAAAATCATACAAACCTTATAAATAATACCCTCTCCATCTTAAACTTAACTTTTCAGTTTGATTTTTGCAATTACAAATTTTAAAATTTGATTGCATATTACAAAAAAATACATTAAATTTTCATATAATATTTTAATCAATTTATTCATTTTGAAATATATTTTTTTATAATATATATTTATATAAAATTAAATTATTAATAATCAAAATATTACATTAAAAACTGTGAAAAACTAATATAAAACTAATTTTAGAATAGAGGAAGAAATAAACAAAATTAGAGCGGAGGATAAAAAAACATAGCAATACGAAGGAAGCAGCTTGATGCCACAAGTCCACAAATGCCACTATATACCCCACTAATGCCACTATATGCCCCACTAACTCTTCCCCACTAATGCCACTATGTACCCCACTCACTCTCCCACTATCAATAACTACACTACTCTAATAATAATAATACTCCCTAATAGTAATAGTAATTAGTAATAATAATAATAATAGTAACAGTAATGATAATAATAAAAATAACAATAACAACAACAATAATAATAAGGTTATTGCTAAACCTACCCCATATTTGGCTATATCCCTTCCTTTTTGTGTCAAATACTTAATGCTTGAAATGGGAAAGAAAGAAGTGAAAGGGCAAAAATGTCCATCTCTTATAAATGAAGTGAATTTAGCCAATTAGGGGTGGATTTAGCATCACCTAAATAATAATAATAATAATAATAATAATAATAATAATAATAATAATAATAATAATAATAATAATAATAATAATACTTCCGTCCATTAATTTATTTCTCACTTTCTTTTTTAGGTTGTCCAAAAATTTCTTTTCTCAAATCCTATTTTGGCAAAAGAACTTTTAATGATTGTGTCATTATACCTTCACTTTTTATCCATATTATTCACTTTATTTCATCACATCAAAAGCAACACATGGAAAGTCTTTATACTTTTTAACTTTTCTTAATCTTCGTACCAAGTCAAGTCAGGAAAGATATTTTTCAACGGAGGGAGTAATAACAATAAAAACAACAGTAATAATAACAATAATTATAATAATAGTAATAGTAATAATAATGGAAGTAGTCATACACTTAATATGGAGGCACCCTACATAGTAAATTCATGCAAAAAAAAAACATTACAATACAAGGTGAAGTAGGTGTGTAATGAGCATAGCATTGGAAAGCCTACATCATTCATCACACAAGCCTGAAGAGCATCATCCAATCCACACCCATCAAAATTGGGTATAATCTTACAGTGTGTGGCTATTGGCTCTTCACTTCAAACATATGCAGAGAACCCCACCACAGCTACTAATAATCTAGCCATTAAGGAGTTTCTCACCTCTATAGAGTGTCATCTTTTGGGATCCATTCAGGTAGAAGTAGAGTTGTATGGGTTGATTCCCAATGCCTCAAAATAGGCTTTCTCGGCGGCTGCCACTCGATCCTGAAACATTGTCCATTCCCTTCTGCACCTCTCCCTTACCTGACATTCATCATATTGCCAAATTGGTTTTGCTTCATCGATCAAACGCTATCCGTTTGAATCCGATATCAAAATCAGTGCAAATATGCAATGTTATGGACTCTTGGTTTTTTCCCCTTTTTTTTTGGGGGGGGGGGGGTGTGGTGCAACCAACGGTCATGATAGTCCACATGGACAGAGTGTGTAGGGCTCATTTTTTAATGGCTTGGGGCAAAAACCAGAAAAGAGGGCCGAAAATGAAGGTATTTTAATTTGGTTTATTGCTTTTAAAGCAAAATGAACATAATTAGTTAGATATGGCTGAAACAGCCTCTTTAGTGTCAAGGGTAAAGTATGCATACACACACCCTTCCCAGCCTAGACCCTATCTCGTGGGACTTTTCTGGGTTTGTTATTCTTGTAGTGTAGATATGGCTGCTTTATATAATTACATTAATGCGGAGTGTCATAATATTCTATCAACTTTGAGTGCCGTTTGCCGGAAGTCTGTTTGGTTTGTGACTTGTCAAGAACCTTGAGGATCATTTGGTGATTTGATCATATGTTGAGTGGGGTAGATGTAAACAAATCGGATCAATATGAAAGTATGAACATAAAATAGAAACTTGCAACCTACCCCTTCCCAGGGCGCCTTGCCATTCTCTGCTTGACCCTATTGAAAAAAACATCAAATCAAAAAACACTTATGGTTCATGTCTCTCACAATGTTTTGATATTATGTATTTGAGCTGCTATAAGGATTACCTGGTTCCCGAGAGAGGGAACAGTTTGGTGCACAATCCACTGAGCATCTACAACTCCAATCTTTTCATGAGCAGGCTGGCATAGATTTAGAGTGGCAAAAAAACACATTATTGCCCAACAGTGAAAAGGTTAAGATGAACTGATGAAGACACATTTGCTGCATATACTCACCTCAACACACTTTCTAAGAGCAAAATCAAGACCCCATCCATGAACCAGATCGTTCTGCAATAAAAAAAAATTGGAACATTACTCTCCTTCTACACATTTTTAGGAACGAGAGGGCATAGGGCATTCCATATGGTAATGTTGCAGTGAGTATTTATTAACGTCAACTCACACTTCACCGTGACCAGTAAATAATACTCTGACAACAATCAGACAATGAAGGTACAGCTTTTGAACTTTGGCAAGGTACAACTCTCCTCTCTTCATTCCATTGAAAAAAACCCCCTATTTCTCCCAACAAAAAAACCCTCTTTGTTGATTTAGTTTTGTCCAAAAAAAGAACCCTAGGTCCCTAGCACAACTACAAGAAACTAATTTTCATTATAGTTTAATGTATTTTTTCAAAAAAAAAAAAGTGCCAAACAAATTACACTTAGTTGAACAAACAAATCAGTTTAAAATATGTCTAGAAATCTAAAATTGATGGTTCAAATAGTCATACCATAAATTATTAAATTAAGTTGTATGAAACTCTTTTATGGAAAGCTAGACGAATAATTAGTTTCTTTTTATATACTCCGACTAAGGCCTCTTTGGACAAATTCTTTTAAAAACTGGACTCATTTTTTAAGAGTATAGTACAATTTTGGAATAGAGGATATCAACCCAGGCAGAACCCAGGGAGAAACGTGATCGGGTGTAGAATTAGCTAGAGTGAGAGGAAAAGATATGGGTGTACTTCAGACCTGTATCATATGCCATACACAGCGCCATGCATCCCTAGAAAATACAGGTGCCATGATCTCGACAAACCTGCTTAGAAGTGGTTATAGACTACAGAGATCAGCAAAAAGGTTACATGTTATTTCATAAAGGGTTTAATGAAAGTCATCCGGGGAACATACGCCGCACATGGTGGGAGATGTGGATCAGCGCACCAACCAGGTCTTTCCTCTGTTTCTCTACAAGCAGAGGCAACAAAAATGGCATGAGATCTAAGTTATGCATGCTTGGACTCATTTGAAAAGGCAAAAAAACTCATACTGTGTGTATGGATTCAGGGAGAGGGCGGTTAGTATATAATGAAGGGAGGAAAAGGATTATAAAGCAGTGAAGGGGAAATGATGAAATGAATATAGATTGGGTAAGTTTGGTAAAGGAGATGAAGGGATTATAAGGGATTATTATGTTTTTTTTAAAAATTTGGGTTTCAAACGAAATAGGTAGAAAGTAGATGCAAAAAATTGACCCAAAACCCGACCCGGAAATATTGGTTTTGAACAAACACTTTGTAACCTAAAAAGGATATAGAATATGACCGACCCACTTAAAATTGACTTGACATGTTTTTTGCCCAAAGTGACCCAAAACAACATTTATTAAAGATGATAGACGTTTAAACATGACCGAGTATAATTTATATCAAAATAAATAAATATTTTGAGGGGACTGTTCTCTCCTCTCCTTCCATTTAACCCCAATTCCAAGACATGAAAGTATTGGGGAATGGAATGTGGGGAGCCTCCACCTATAAACCTCCCCCTCCCCCTTCATTTTCTTCCAAACTGGTAAAAAAAGAAGAACAATAAGAATAGTGTACACCCCCTCTCCAAAGCTCATTCCCTTATGCTTCAGTAGTAATCAGTACTAATGTAAACTTATAAAATCCCTACTTGTGAACTTCAGTGTCATCCCGCCTCCTTGTCATCTGCCAAGTTAGCCCACTCTCTGGTGCTAGACCAGGCTGTGAAATTTCTAGCCCATGTTTCCTCACCAATTTTATATACCTGCAATATGCATACAAATCTAAGTTCCTGAAAACATTTTTCTAATGCTTGAATATGTTTTTTGTCCCTACAAATATAGTGGTTTTTGGTTTATAAATTCCAACCACAATAACGCTTGGTTTTCATGTGGCTTTTTGTTATCCATCCACTAGCTTTCACCATTTTCTTTAATGTCGCTCACTAAACTCAAACAATGATTTTCTATCTCATCTTTAAAATGTATTAATATTTTAAGCAAGAGAGGCATAAAGTTAAAAATTAAAATGGGAACATTGACTTTTGCTTAGCCCCAACTCCTCTAATAGTCAGTAGTCAGCAGCGAGTTACAGAAAATTGACATGGAGGTTAATACAGGGACAAAAAAGAATACATGTAAACTTACTATGTAGTACAAAATCCTTAAAAAATATGATGGATTTGATGGGAAAAAATCATAAACCTTCTTACTATGTAGAAGTATTTTACTTACTCCTCTGCATTGAAATTCTCAAGCCCCAAGTCCTCATCCCATATAAATATGTAGTCATAAGGTGCTACAATGTCAGGATGCAAAAAGCGTTTCGCATACCACCTTTTAAAAATAAAGAGAGTCAATAATCAGGTGGAAGTGTATACCAAACCTTCACAACTGCACATATGCAACAACAATATAATGTGAATAAAAGACACATTCACCATTTAGTTTGCTTCAATGCACTGACATGGATAGCCTGCTTTGACCACTCAAATTCATCCCATTCACTCGTCCGACCATCATAGTGAAACAGCATGATGGTAAAGTTTCCTGAGAACTGCACAGGGTTGTTAAGCAGTGCAGATGCATATAAAATGGACATACATACGCCAAAGAATATTAAGTTAGAATTGGTTTGGATGGAATCCGGCTTTGGAGGGCTACGTTTATATCTTGATTACGTTTGAGATAATATGTGAGCATATCACGAACCAATCACTTTTTATACATTTTTAAAATAATTCTATCTGACACAAGATATAAACTAAACCCATCAAAGCCCTCCCCTCCAAAACCCTCCAAATTCCAATGAGACAAACTCTTAGGGCTGAGAAGAGGGTTAGATTTCAAAGGAACCTTCTTCACTGCAGCATCAATGTTACTTTTCTGAGCATATCCAACCGTGAATGTAACAAGATATCTCGGCTTGATGATCAAGTCCTGCAGATTAATTCAATACACACACATACATAAGAGAATGAAGGAGGAGCGAGCAAGATATAAATAAAAATTAAGCTCAACACAAAAAGTAATTTAATGGGAGTAGAGGGCCTCATGCCATTCCTAGCAGAATATAGAGAAGGCCAAGAATTTCATAGATGGTGCACTATTTCTTCAGCAAATGAAGAGAAGGCCAGAATATTTCTATGTTTAGTTTCAAGCCTTGTGATGTGTGAAAATGTTAAAACTTCAAAGGAAGTTCTTACCCTCCAATAGGATACCATTTTTAATTGTTTTTTTCATTATCCTTAGATAGAGAATTATCTAAAATCTAGATATCTATACAATAGACTAGATAGGTACTACTCCCCACCTCAAGAAAAGACTTCTAATCGTTTCCCCAGAAGCAAAGCTTCTATATTTTAGTGAGGTACAACTTGCGAAATTATACATTCGAACTTTTGTTTTAGTTTGCATGTCAAACTAAATTTAACATAGTCAACTTGTTTGGAACATTTTATTTTGTAAGAAACATATTGAATCCAATGAAAATAAGTTTTGTTTGTTGAAAGACTTGAAACATGACACCCTTCTTGTTACAAAAAAAAACTGAAGTTCTGAAACGGGACTTTTTTGGGGATGGGGAGAATATCTTTTATCCAATTTTCACTTATAGTATGGATTAGATTACATCTTTGTAGCAGAAACTCTGGTTTAGAATGTATCCTACATATCTGGCCATGGAGGAAAGCACAAACCTCACTAGGTAAGCCCCATAGTCTTCGAAGGTAAAAATCAGACTCAGCATTAACAATCCCTGGGGGTAACCTCTCAGCTCCTCTAGGGTTTGTTGGAACCCAAATCTGCAACAGCATCACTCATCACATTAGAGGAAGCAAGAGATAGTTTATTTGTCATTCCAGGAAAACAATGTCTTCACCTATGCAACAGAAATAATATACAGAGTAGCTCTTAGAATTATTTCAACTGTAGTTTTGGTTCCACGGCTAAAAGGACACTTCCACCTTCACCCCCTGCATTTGTTTTCCCCAATCTGCGGATATCTATTAAATTCTACCACTTTTGGTCCCCCCAGCCATAAACTAGGATAAATACAAATCCTGGCATTAGATTTAATCAATGCATTTGCAACTTACAATGGCATTTCTGTCATTTGAAGGGAAAGTGTGACATTTTCCCCACCAGATTTTCTACTCATATTTAATGAGATTACTGACCTAATGTCTAGATGGACCAAAAGCGGAAACAGTTTAAAAGCCAAGCACCAAAGGTGAACCAAAAGTGGAGGTGACCTAATAGTTGTGATTTTGTGAAGACCAAGAGTGGAAAGTTGCTGACCCAAATATCTTAACGTATTGGTTGAATGCACTTTCTTTTCATTTGGTTCCAAGAAAATGTCCTTGCAAGCACATACTAATTTGAAGAATGAATTAATAACCTTTGGCCTTATGTCTTTTGGTGAGTCACCTCTACTACCCTTCAGGAAAGACAAGACGTTTAACAGTGTTTGAGTTGAAAGACCGGAGTTCTTGTCCTCAACATAAGTATGGTTAGTGGAAGCAATGAGACTTGAAAAATTCATCTGTGAATGAGAAAACTCAAAAAGGTAAGATACATAATAAAATAAATGTTTCTTACATTATAAATGGAAACAAATGGTCAGCCTACTTTTGTCAATGAGAGTGCAGGAAAGGAAATGCCTAAGAAGAATCCAAATACGATCCCGACAAAAGTTGTTAGTATGAGTCTCATAGTTCCAGCCTGTCTCCTCGTAATTGAGCTGCAGTAAGAGAAGAACAGTAAGGTCTTGTTTCTTTTAGCTTTGGAGTTGGAATTGAATGGTAGGGAATTGTATGATTGAAATCAGACAAAACCATGCATGGGGAAAAAGTTCATCAAATTTCTGTAAATTAAGTAAAACCAAAGTCACGTGAGAGGAATTGAGAAAAGAGAAATCAATTATTTTCTAGGTTTTCTGAGTCCAAACATTGGAAGAATATATAATCCTAGGAAATAATGGAATTTCCGGGAATCAGCTCCCCATCCAAAGGAGAGCTTAACCCTTGTTTGGTTGGATGATACCGGAGGGGGAAGGGGATGAGTGATATTTATTTTAATAAATAATTCTGAAAAGATTCTATAGAGATACTTGATTCAAGTTTTTGGGGATTCTATTTTAACAAAATGTAGATTAACTTCTAGGATAAATACTAACAAAAAATAGATATAATTTAGTCTTTTTTCTCTTTTAATCAATCATTCGCTCCCCTCCAAAATCCCTCTTGGAAATCCCTCAATCAACCAAGCCATGTGAGTTGGATTCCAGTTAAATGCATCAATCCAGTTTATAATGGTATTAAACAACATGGTAAGCAGTTAAAAACTCAAGGAACCTGCGGATAGGTGTAGCCATCTTGGCAAAGAGTTACTGAAAAACTTTTTGGATAACAGAGGATGAAGGTGCAAACAACCTCAGCGTCATCTACTAGAGGTTAGATCACCTAACAAAAACCAATGCTTTCTTCTGCCCTAAAAAAATAATCAAAATAAGTCAAGTTCAAATCCAAAAAAATCTGTACAATCACGATGAACTACGAATTCAATACCATCAAATTTAACTTCTATCCCATATTTTTCAGTAATGTACAAATTATTCAAGGGTTCAACTAAATTCTCAAACAAATTGACCGATTCACATTACTTAAACATAAAAAAAGAGGTAACAAAACCGAACAGATGACTACGAATGCTTAAAAGTGAACTCCATGATCTTAACCTTGCAAATTCTGAAGCAGAAACTTAAATCGCTGGATAGTACGACTCCGTTGGACAAGAAAAGTTGGAACTTTGGCTGATTTACACTTCAAATTTGGAGCATGTTTGAGCAAAAAAAAAAGAAACAATGGAAAGTTAGAGCTCCAGTTCAGACAACTGTAGCTAGAAATCTTCGCCGGTGTGACTCCGGTCACGTTTTTGGGCCGGACAGGCCGGCGGAGAGTGCGGAAGCCGTAAGGTGGCCGCTCTAACTTTTTTGGGCCTCACTTTGAAATTGAATTGGGAAAGGAAAAAGAAAATTTTCCCTTATACGGAGTACTATATGTTGGCTAATTACGATTAGGAATACAGTTTGGAACATGATTATGGGTCTTAGAATTAATTATATATATACTTCCTCCATCCCTAAATATTTGCAACATTTACTTTTTCAGAAGTCGCGAGAACTTTTGTTTATTTCTACGTTTTCATTGGTTATTTTATAAAATAAATATTCTTAACACCTCTTATTTCGAAGAATTTTTCATGTAATTTTTTTATATGTAAATTTTATTTTTTATTTCTATACCAATATGTAAATAAAATGAATTGAAAAAACTTGATATTTTACCTCGGGAATACAAGTGTGACAAATATTCAGGGATAGAGGGAGTGTATGTGTATGTGTGTGTGTGTGTATATATATATATATATATATATATACAAGAATGAAAAAGGGATGAAAGTGGGTCCATTATATCCGTCATTCCATTTTATTTTACAGAAGGATTTTTTATCCAAGAAAGGCCACTCCTACGTTTGCTACTATTTGATTCAATTGAACAAGTAAGGTTTAATCAAATTTGCTCTAATCTCAAGCACTAGATCCTCTTACACCACTCCAGACATACATTAGACACAAGAAAAATATGACAGAATCTGAGACACCACAACCAAAGGTCAAGAGAGTTGGACTTACATCAGTCCAACTTTTTTTTTTCTTGATTGTCATTGCGCTTTCTGTTGGATTCTTCTTGATTGTCAATATTTTCTCCTCAATTCATCCATTGTCGCTATTCAATTCGTCCACCATCGTCGCCCACTGCCCTCCTTCACATTGCCGGACTCCACCGCTTCCACCATCGCCATTCACCACCCTCCATGCCACAAAAGGTGGGCATCGCTCATTTATCATCGCATCTTTTCTGCCTTCCGCAACCAACGATCTTGCGCACACCATCGCCGCCTCAATTTGTTTGTCCATAATCGTCAAAGTTCTTCCCCCTCTTTTTCTCTTCGTAGATCTGCTTCTGTTTTTTCTCAAATTTTTTAGATTTTCTCCAAACATAAAAAAATAAATGAAAAATGACTTCTGGAAAATAACTAATTTTCCATAAGTTATTTTCCGAAAATTATTTCTCTCTTCCAAACGGGCTTTGAAATATAAATTACGCGTGTCTGCTTCAGTCTTAATTAAATTGATAAACTAAAATTTTAAATACTTTGATTACTTCAAGTTTACATTTCATTTTTTCTAAATACGAAGAATTTACATTGTTAAGCTACTTTCGATTATTAAATAATTGAAATCGGTCGAGAACTACTCGTGAACCAGATTGAGACAGCGAACCGATCTCCATTGTTAGATTGAGTTGCTTCAATAGAGTTCATTAATCAAAAAGGTGAATGTTACCTTGTTGCAAATCATGAATCGATTGTGTATCACAGTTAGACAACAAACAATATATATCTTAAATTATGTAAAATAAATACTTTGGTTCCATCCTTACTTTTCAATAAAAAATAGTAAATTTTTTGTTAAGTGCATGACTTTTTTTTTTACTTTTAACTGACAAGATAATTATTATTAATTTGTTAATATTGGCCTTGTTTGACATCAACATTAGAGATTAGCATTAGCATTTTGAAAAGACTACCCGACGGTAGCCTTTAGCGTTAGCGTTTTCAAAATTAATCTATGCAATTAAAATTTTATTCGACACGCTAAACATTGTTTCCAAACAAGACATCTTTACCTAAATTACCCGAATTTAACAGTCATATGACCCAAATGCTCGGACATTCGATTATTTGTACACTCTACATGAATTAAGCTCTCTTCTTTTGTGTTAGAAAAATTAACTATCAACTTTTTCTATCTTCTTCTAGCTTCTTCCAATTTTCTTCAATTCTTTCCAACACCTTCTAATTTCTTTTATAGCGACTTAAAAAATGTATTTATATATGACGGATATAAAATAACTACATATATCTAAATTTATGACATACTACATCAAACACAAACGATCACAAGTTCTTTTTTTTTCAAAATTAGAGATTTTTTACATATGTATTTGATTTAAGACTTAAGTTCTTCTAATATTTTTCAACTTCTTCAAACTTTTTCCAACTCTTTCTAGTTTTTTGCCAACTTTTTCTATTTTCTTCCTACATCTGATTCTAAAATTTCAATCCAAAAGAACAGAGTCATAGTTAACCTTTAAACAAATTAAATTAGGGGTGGGCAAAAAAACCGAACTAGCATGGTACCATACCGGACCGTAATGATACCGAACTGTTTATAGTGTTTTCAAACGGGATTGATTTTTTTCATCACAAACCGAAACCGAACCGATATCAAATGGGACAGGACCGTGATACAAATATTTAAAACTGATTATCACAGACCGAACCATCTAACGCTATATACAGAGTACGTATCTCAAATAACTATGGAGTCTTTGTCTATTTCATCTTACCGTATATAGAGTACCTTGTATTTTATTATTCATTTTTAAACTCTCTCATTATTATTGTTGTTATTATATTTATCATTACTATTGGCATTATTTTTTTTATAGTTATTAGCATTCCAATATTATATGAATTGGAAAAAAAATTATTTTTTAACTTTGAACTCGTTATCTCCGAGTATTCTTTATGTTTATGATCTGTTTAAATTTGAGATCAATACTTTTATTTAATATTCTTGTGTTTTTTTATACAAATTTATACATTAAATTCAATATTCTTTAAGTAATGTACATTCATTTTTTTGGCACGGTTTGAGCATGGGTATGGTATTGTACCGTTCCGTTTCAAAACGGAATGGTACCGAATGGTTTTGGAGTTCATCTCGTACCGATACCGAACCGTTTAAATAATAGCGGTCCGTGATAGGTTCCGGTAGTATCACGGACCATAACGGACCGTGCCCACCCCTAAATTAAATTGTGTTTTGTTTTCAAAAAAAAATTAAATTAAATTAAATAAAAATAATAACTGTGTTTTCATTGAATAAACAAGATTCACAAGTATATCTGGATATGGATTGTGGATTTCATCCGGATGATTAATTTGCATATTTATCACTGTAAATAAAATTTTATACAGCAATACTGTAATCATTGAGAATTTTCAGGAGAATTATCTGAAAATCTTGCATCGGTGTGTTCCGATTCCGGTGGCCGCCGACGGTGATCAGAGGTGAGCGTCCGAGTTCGAAAATCTAGTGTTCCGGAAGAGTCCGGCATTGGCGTGATAATCCCGAACAGGAACCATGAATGCTTCGCCGGATATTGCGGACATCTTTGAGAAAGCAAAGGAGCTCGATCGGTTGAGGAAGGAACAAGAGGAAGTGCTCCTCGAGATCAACAAGATTCATAAGAAGCTTCAATCCAGTTAGTGTTTTTTTATCGTTGCAATTATTGTTATGGCGTAAAAGTAGCTACTTTGATCTAAATTGATTAATTTGGAGCCTGTGTTTGCATAGATTGCCCTAATTATGCACTCCACTTGCTATATGCATGTATTTATTGTCTTAAAATAATGCTATTTCCTATTTTCGTTCGGCCTTAGTTGGATTTCAAGTTCAGTTGACATCAGTCCCTGCAGTCTGAATCTGGTTTTCTTCCTGATTGGTACAAACTTCTTGTATAAGTCCTGTCTGTTCTAAGACGTTTGCCGAATGCTTGTTTTTCGTAACTAACCATTGCAGCAATTAGGTTTCCTTTTAAAACTGAAGTAAGGATTGCCAAGTGTGAATTTGACATGATGTTGAATCTGATATATCCATAATCTTGCATTGTTTCACAAAATTCGAATTGATTTTTAGTAGATATTGGCACACTATAACTCTGTGAACTCATCACTTAGTTTTGTGAATGTTCTATTCTTCTGTGTATGTCTTTTTTAGTTCACGGTTCTTGTGGAAAATCTTTGATTGTAGTTGCATTTGGGTTACAAAACACATGGGCTGTAACCGGTGTCGTTTCAAACATCTTTAAAATCATTGAATATTTTGTTGTTAGCAGAATGACTTTTCAATTAAACCAACACCTCACATCAAGCATTGCTTATATATCATTGATTGTTCCCTGTATGTGCAGACCCTGAGGTGGTAGAAAAACCCGGTGACAATTCATTATCAAGACTCAAAATGTTATACATGCATGCCAAAGAGCTTTCTGAGAGTGAAGTCAGGTATACATATATGGGGAGATTTGAGACAAAGTCTCCATTTTATATTTATATTTCTATATGTATAGAATATTTAAATGTTACGAGTATTAAATTTATATTTGATGGTGACGAAGTGATTTGCATGCAGCTCTTAGAATGTTTTATCCTAAAACAGTGTTACTTTAACAACACATACAAATTTTTATTGAATCTAGTTTTTTTCTGTAATTCCACACAAGTTAGTTTAACAAACAAATAACCTTAAAAAAACTCCGGTACATGGATGATGTACCTGAGTTGTACCTTTTTTTTATAAACCAGAGTTGTACATTGATGAAACACCACTTAACACGGGAATAATATACACTTAATCAGTGTAATTGCAGAACTAGATATTAATGGGTTATTGTTTTAATTCAGCATCTCTAACCAATTGCTGGCTCAACTGGAAGCATTATTCCCATCCGGACCTCCAGGGCAACCACGGAGAAGAATAGGTATGTGCGCATTGACCTCTAAACTTGCTAAAGAAGCAGTATAATATGCTAGTACTGGGCTTCATAAGATTTGGGTGAATAGAATGAACTTAGCCCTTGTTTGGCTGATTTTATCTTCTTTTTTTTGGGAAGGAGGGAAGGAGAGGGGTGATATTTTTTTAATTATTTATTGTTTTAGACTGTTGGAAAGAAAGTGACTATGAATACACACACACACATTTTAATCAAATTTACTGTTACTTTATATTCTACCATAAAAGTGTACTCTGTAAATAAATTAGTGACACAAGTGTCATCTACTGTCATTATCCCATTTTATCAAATAATCATATACTCCATCCACCCCAATTTAATTTCTCCATTAAGGATAACAAAGCTTGATTGAGTTTATTTTTAATTCAATATATTTTTAATAAATGATTAATAAAAATGAGTAAAGAAAGAAAAAATGTTTGACATGAAGTTAGACAACTAATTTGGGAGAGTGGGAGTATTTATTTTCTTATGAAACATGCAAAAGGTTTGCTATTATTTCCAATGTGATGTTTCCATCCTGATCAGAACATTTTCTTCTCACAGGAACTGCAGAAGGTAATGAGCAAAAAAAGAAAAGAATGAAGACTGATTCTGATGTCACGAGACTTTCTCCAAACTTGAGAAATCAGTTGGAGTTCTTTTCTAGCTTGAAGGGTGAACAAGTATGTAGATCTAATGGAAACAACAATGCATTTAGGTTCATTGTCCTAGACAGAATTCACCCCTTCAAAAGCTATAAATGATTTTTATTTTAACTATTACTTTTCCACTTCTGTTCATTCAACTATGGTCATTCCCACATTTGGTTCACGACATTAAAGTTTTGACTACTGGTGCACAAGTATGGATTCCTTGCCACTTTTGGTCCCTCCAAGGTTCCAACTACTTATATCAACGATAAGTGACTTGGAATGACTGGAAGTGGAAGGAAATCAACAGTTGTGCACCAAAAGTGGGAAAATTAAAGTGTATGACCAAAAGCGGGAATGTTCTGATAGTCGTGGGACCAAAAGTGGAAAAACTTCTGCTACAAATGGTTGAAAGGATAGAATTTTTTTCATTCTCAGTCTTTAAACCTTTGTTTTTCACAGGTGGCAGCTAGGGTCAATCAAGACGACCCCGATAAGGACGAGTGGTTCATTGTCAAAGTTACTAATTTTGAAAAGGATACTAAAATGTAAGCTCTACTTGTAAGTTCAGCCTCCAAATGGTAAAATATGGTGGAGAATGCCTTTTTGTTTAAGGGAATTGTAAACTTAGATGTGACTCACCCCAAAGTACCTAGTAGATATGTGGAGTATTCAACCATCATCACCTTCCCAGTCTGGACAACTGAGGGGTTGTCACTTGACAAGTAGGCTCAAACAGACCCCCAAATAGGCTACCCCAAGCCATGTACATAACTAATGCAATAATTTCTACCCTTCTAGGTTAAGGGACATGTACAATTGGGCCTAATTCACCCCAAGGGGATGTTTCAGGATTAGAACAGTATTGAAATCGTTCATGTCTTGAAATTTGGAGGGTTGGGTTGAGACTTCAAACCTATAACATAGTCATTTGTAGAAAAAAGAAATGGGTTCATGCTGCCCCCAAACACAATGTCAGATCTGAAAAACTGTAGGAAAGCCAGCAACTCCGACATGTGTGCCCAAATGCCATAAAATGGGAAAGCTGTGGTGGGGGTGGGGATGG
>OOIL02004480.1:1382089-1451670 GCA_900332095.2 Cuscuta campestris | reverse complement strand
CCCCCCCCCCCCTCTCTCCTCCCATTCCACTTGGGTATTCAATCCCGGTTCATACCGTCTTTAGGACCGGAAACGGGCCGTTCCAAAATATTTAGGGAATTAAAGAATTTTGGGTTTCAAGTTCGGTCCGAATTAAACCCAAAATGATTCTGTCCAGATGGGATAATGTGAAATTTACAGTGTCCAGAGGACTGACTAGAGGAGGGTTCTATGATTATTATTAGTCCGTTGAAGCCCAAATCTTTTTTATTAAGCCTATTTGTGTATAAAGTATATTTACGGAGTATATTAGATCATTTCTAGCCGAAGCCCATCCGGATATATTATCTCGTCGAAAATTACTTTGGAACTCGACTTTTCGATAATAATACAAGGCCTCACAACATTATCGAAAATATTTTCTAGGATTTTCTAGTAAGTACTCTGATATTACATTATAGTCCCAAAAAAATTCCTTATATCTTTTTGGGACATCCCAAAAAAAGTTTTCTTTTTCCTTTTATGAAAAAGTTTGAGTGGGTCGCAAATTTTCTCTATCTTTTGCATCACTTTCAACCACATGTTTTTTCTTTCTTTAAACTTTATGTCAAGTCAAATTGTGAATCTTATTTTGGGACGGAGGGAGTATGAAATATACTCTGGAGTCCTTAAAGTTTGCGATATTATTATACACTGAGAGTACATTCCGTGCATTTAGGTGTTGGGATTGAAAATTTCTTTTTAATTTGATATAAATTGAAGGATTTTATTTATACGAGTATTAATAAAATAATGATTATCAACATAAAATTTAGTGTTTATCAAAGTGCTGAAATATTTACTTATTCTAACGATTAAATAGACGGAATGGACCCTCCAAAAACATTAAACTAATTTTCACTAATTTAAGAACTCGGAGTATATTTAAATGGCAGGTCCTGAGAATTCAATGACCTGGACTGAGACAAAAAAAAGACACTAAAAGTCTTATCCTTAATGATCTAATAAATTAAAATATGTAAACTAATTATATTAAAATAATAATTAATGCAATAGTATTACAAAAAAAAAGTAAATGACAAAATCCATATGGATCGTGGACGGATTCCCCAGAAAAGATATTTTTGACTTATTAATTAATTAAAAAATCGAATCGACTAGCTTTAATTTAAAAGTGTAATATGATTTTTTTAAAAAAGTATAATATGAATTTAGTACTCCGTATATGAGTTAGATGTTCTCTTCAACTTGTTCTTATTAATTATTCTCTTCATCTTAATTCATATTGTATGTTGTTTACGATATTTCATTGAAACTAAATATTTTAAACTCAATTTGTTTGGAAATTAAATAGAATTAAAATATAAAATTTGTATAATTAATAATGCCACTCTCTATTATTCCTCTATAGTCAAATTATTGCATGGACCTAAAATCCATGATGAACCTTCATATATGTTAAATAAGTATTTTCAAAGGACTGAAATAAGCATTTTTAAAATAAAAAACATATGAGAATATGCATGGGAACCAACATAATGCAGAAACTGGTTACATATACTCGTATAAAATCAAAGTCTAGTGAACTCTTAATTTCAAAAAGCAAATGCTAATTTCAATTCAAAAGTAAATTGTCTACAAAAACATCCCTAAAGTAGCGTGTGGGACATATAAAAGTAATTTAAAAAAAAATTGCATCTTGTGAAATTAAAAAAAAAAAAAAGAAAAACTAAAACTAAAAACGTCATTGAATGCGTTTTCGACTAGACACACTTAGATTTTTTTTTCTCCACCTTATTAGTCCAATAACCCTAGTTCCCCATTCACATATGGATACAACGTTGAGACACGATAAAAAATTGATAATGTTTAAAGGAAACGAATAAGCTAAAATAGAAATTAAAGAGAGCCCTTATCACAAAATAGGAGTAATATATTTTTACTCCATATTGTTTTTTATTCCGTAGTATTATATGATGTTATTGATATTGCAACTCTTATTTTAGAAATAAAAATATGGAACTAATATTTTTGTATTTTTATCTATATTATTTTACTATTAATTTACTCCCTTGGTCCAACAATAAAGCTCTCATTCACTATTTACAGGTCGAACTTTATTAACTTTGTTGGACTATTTTCGTGTCCTATTTGATAAAATAATATAATCATATCACCTCTAGTTTTGTAGATTTTTTCATATAGTTTTTAAATATATACCGGAGTAATTTTTATTTTTTAATTCCATACCATTTTTTATGAAAAAATGATTTGAAAATAACATTAGTCAAATACTGTAACGCGCAACAAAAATTTTATTTATGGACGGAGGGAGTATTAATTTTCCCAACGAAAATCTTATATATATATATATATATATATACATACATACATACATACATATATATACATATATATATATATATATAAAATAAGATGTGACAAGAATATTTTATTTTATCAAATTATTAATGAAAATGTACAAACAAAGAAAAGTTATCGAGAAACCGTAATAGACTAATAGTGACAGTGGCATCCGTTTCGGTTCGAATAGAGTATTTATTTATTTATTTATTTATGTAGAGTAGTATATATAGAACTAACCCGTGCCAAGGCGGAACCGCGGAAGGCCCAAAGAGCTCAGGGAGATCACCAAAGAGGAAAATTTAAGTTTTCTTATCATTTCTTTTCAACGAAAATAATAATAAAAATAACAATAAAAAATGGGTCCTTCTTCTTCACTTCGCTCATATGCAGCTGCATTCTTCTTTGTGATGCTCTTCATCGCCTCTACTGGTTTGCTTCGATGTGTTCCTTTTATCAATTACTAATTGTTTATTAATTGCCTCTTGGATGTGTTCTTCTTGGCTGCATCTTCATACATATATAAACAAGGGAAATTTACCTAAATAGTATTAAAACACACTGATCTTCTCAATGTAGTACTATATGTTTTTATTTTCAAATTAATGTAGTATCACTGTTCAATATCCACTGGTCATTGTTCAGGTGAGACATTGTTTAAACTAAATGTCCACCGTCATTGGACATTGTTCCAGCCACTACACATTATTCAAGTATTATTTAGGGAATAAAAAAATAAGTACTACACAAAGAAAAAAGAAATGACATATAGTTTACTAGAGTACTATTTAGTGCATATTTCACTATAAACAAAGCCTAGCTCATATATACTCCAAAACTATTACTCCGTGTTTACAAAATTATTGTCATGTTTTGAAAAATATACAAAATATCATATCTTTTTATTTACATATTATTCTTCCTAGTTCGATTTACGAGCTTTAGTTGAAGTTATTTCAAGACTAATTTATTTGATTATAATTGTAAAATTAAAAAAAAAATTATATATTTTAAAATTACATCAAAAGTTTTATAAAATAAGAGGCGATATAACTATATTATTTTATCAATTAGCTAACGAAAACGGGTAAAGAAAGTGATTTAAGTCTAACCATATAAATACTGAGTAAGAAAATCATTTTAGGATGGAGGAAGTACAATAACATAAAATTTTAAAAGTTCTAAAATTTTAAAAATTATCTTTTTTAAATGATCTAATTTACAAACTTTTTATAGAAATAAAAAGTAAAATTGTATATTTTAAAACTCTATCAAAATTACTAGAAAACAAATAGTGACATGTGTATTTTATTCTATCAAATTGTAAACTAGACAATAATTGTGAGTTGGGGCAAATGGAGCAAATTAATGGTTTATTTAATATTCTTTTTTGAAGTTATTTTAAATTAAAATTATAATATTGTATAAATAAAAAATGTTATGTACAACATTTACTTGTCTCGTCCCAAAACAATTTTTACTTTTGATATTTCTTGCCCAAACTTTATAAAGTTTTAACTACAGATTCTAAAATATATAATATGTATATGTGTTGTGTGTGTAATGTAGATTTAATATCATTATGAGAAATTTACCTAAATAAGACTAAAACATAATTACTTTCTCAATATAGGACCGTATCATATGAAGATGGTGGCTGCACAGGGGCGGAAGACATGCGAGCAACATGGCGTGCCGGGGAAATGCACTGGTAAGAAATATGATAACAAGCAATGCAATCAGGGTTGCATCTTTGATGGTTTTTCGGCGGGCGGTCAATGCAGTTCCAGATACGGTCGTTGCCAGTGCTTCTGCTGATCGATATATGTTAATTAAATTAAGTCGGACCATACTTTATAAATAACTTGGACACAAATGTTATATATATATATATATACACACACACACACACACACATACTAGTAAGCGTGTCGTGCGAAATTATAAGTTCTTTTCTGGGTTTTCTACGATTCTTTCCCAGATCATAACAATAATGTTGTCGAATCGAATAGAGTTTCTAGATTGCTTCTCTTTTTAATTTGTTTCTTAGAACTTGAATATGTTTCATGTGTTTACCTATCTCTGGTTCACTCATTTTACATTATAATATATACCGTCCCCATCCCAAACTTAATTGCTCTCCTGCATGTTACGAATAATGAGGTTTGTTTATTTTTGTTTATAATTTAATTTATTTGATTATTTATTACCGAGCAAGGGCTTATTTTTATTGGAATAATCGGACCAAATTAGACTAGACCAAATTAAATCAGACCAGACTTTAATAAAATTAAATCAAATCCAATTAGATCAGACGAAGAGAACAAGATCATAATTATGTTGATTAATGACCACTACGCTTAAGATTAGTGTTTGTATTTAACTTTAGCCTTTTGAAAACATGATAGTTGAGTTTTAGTAGTTGTCAAGCTTTCTAAAAGAATCAGTTTTTTAGTGTCGTGTCTATTGAGAAGTGAAATAAGTGAATTACCTAATTTTTCTAATTAAATGACGGTTAAAACGAGTCGTGAAAGTCTTTTCATTTGATTTATGAAGGTAAATAATACTACTTGGCAGTTTTACAAAGAATATATAAAATAGTATGGCTATAATACTAGATTTCGGATCAAGGCGTCATCTGCGTTATTAAGTATTGTCACTTCATAATCCCCATCACCCTTGGCCAGGGGCAAGCTAGGGGTGCAGGGTGCCGAGGGCGGGGGGAGGGGGCCGGAGGATCAGAGTGGTTATTGCCAATGGGAGGATATGATTAATCATTAGATGAGATCCATCTCATGCACAGAAGAGAATGATAATTAAACTCGCGGAAAAAGCGCATGCATTTTTAATTTGGCTTCGTTGCGTGCATAGTTTTAGTTCCAAAAAAAACCACCAATGGTTCTAGGTCACGTTAATATTGCCCGGTTGGTCTTTCATAGAGCTGGTAAATCTGTTGTTCAAGTCAGTTTTAGATTGGGGTTTGATAACTTCGAGTTTGAGTTATATCAATTCCAACAAGTTCAGATTCACATTAAGAACTATATGTTCACCACGCAATGTCATTAAGTTTGCGTTGATTAAACAAATTATGAACTTTATTTTTAAATATTTAATTTTATAATAGTACTTGTATTTCATGAAGAGCGCTGACATATTACATTATTATCATTTTTCTATTACATTATCAATACATATTCTTATACCAGTACCACACTATCATCATACTCCTATTTTGGTTTTAAAAGATTTAGAACTCATATTTTAGTATTTTCATACTTTTTTTTACTCATATTCAGAAAGATTTCTCATGTTTAGAAGACACATAAAAAATGAAGCGAATTTTAAATATTTTATTTGTAGATAAAGTTTCATAGGATATTCAAAAAATAAAAAATGAAACAAAAGAAGTATTACGAGTATCATTTTCGATAGCACAAATCCAGTGACGCTGGTGTTAAGTGTTAACCCTGGTCCCTGAATCAGTGTCGGCTTCTTCACGGAAGAAATCTCCAAAGGGTTTATTCGTCGTCGCAATGAAGCTTCTCCAAACCCTAGGTAGTCCTCTCCTTCCATCGACGCATCAGAGAAAAGCTTATCTTTGGTTTGGTGTTATCTGCGATTCACTTCATTCATTCAATTTCCAGGTACCAGCCGCTTGCTGCATCGAGCCGCAGGGCGTAGATTCTTCTCTGCGTCGACGGAGGAGTACGCCAAGAGAAATTACGCCGACAATGAGGCCGAATACAACACTGTTATCAGCTCTATCACTGCTCAGCGAAGGTGGATACACTTTCGATGCTGTTTGTTTTGTTGTCTTTGAGTGCGAGCGAATTCATGGCGATTCTGTTTTTCTTGTGCGCAGACATTACTTGTTAAGGGATGTATATGATGACATGGTGCTGGATGGGGTAAAGCCTGAGAGGGACACGTTTCATTCCCTGATCCTAGGGACCATGAAAGGCGCTCGTTTGCAGGATGCTCTCTTTTTCAGAGATGAAATGAAATCAATGGGTCTTGTTCCAGATGTATGTATATGTGGTGATCTGATTAGACTGTGCTAGTGTTATTAGGTTGCCTTTGTGGTTCTGTTGATTTCTTTATATTCTATTGTGGAAATCATAAATGTGGTCTATATTCTGTTCTTTTTTTTTGCTTGTATTTAGTGGGTTGAAGATCATTTTTTAACATCTAAACATTGAAGTATATTGGCTTATAAATTTCAATCACTCCTTTTTCAACATTTTTCTTAAACACCGTGAAGTCAGAGACTAAACTTCTTTGCGGGATGGTGGAAATATGTGAAAAGGAGAAATAACAGGAGAACCATGCTTGTCATTTCCCAATTCAGTGATTAACTGGATAAATATCATGTTTCTGGTTAATCACCCCACTTACTATGGCATGCTGAATCTAAACATCACATGATGTACAAAACCAACTTTTTGGCTACCAAGCTGATGGTTTTCTTAACTCAGGGAATTTAGGTTGTTGACTACCAAGCTGATTTTTAATAAACTTCATTTCATCATTCCACAGGTTGGCTTATACAACTTTTTGATTTCTACATGCGGAAAATGTAAGAACTCCGATCAAGCAATCCGGGTATGCATACTTTTTCGTCTTATGACTACCTATAACATTTCTAACATCTGTGATACAGACCTTTTTTTTTTCTAACTCTTAATTTGAAGCATAGGTTTTAGAAGAAATGAAGAAATTTGGAGTCAAGCCTTCTGGACAAACCTATGTTTGTCTTCTCAATGCATGTGCAGCTGAAGGTCGATTAGATCGAGTGTAAGATTTTATCCTCGTTTCTCTCTAATGTTTCCCTTCTATTAAGTTTTCTTTTATGAACATGAGGTAAAGCATTGCAAGTAAAGTTAAACCAAATAGAGTATTGTCATTGATAGCTGGATTCAAATATTTTTATTAATTCACCAAAATAGTTGTCACATGCACTTGACCAATTTTCTCAATTTAAATTTAATTGTTAATAATACTTGATGAGCAATAATTTTTAAAGGATTCTCATAATTTGAACTTCTTGCTAGCTTCAGACCTTGAGCACATGAATGTAACTTAACTATATTAGTATTCATTATTCAGTATTTGCTGCACCCTCTGAGCTTTAGTTTATTAAGCCTGTTTTAGTCTGTACACGTACATGTGTACACACTTATGCCTCATTAGCATCCAATTTCGATCTTCTCATTAGCCGTTCAATAGCCACTTTTTTTGGCTTATCAACCCTTTTTTCTAACACTAATATGTTTGACTACGCACTCTTATCCAGATAAAAAGGGAACACAGTAGGATGTTACGTTTATTTTAAAAAAAATATATAGGTTTATTTTTTGTATTATTATTATTAGGGTATTGCTAAATCAACCCTAAAAAGTGGCTATATGCCTATATCCACACCTTTTTCCTATATTTGCCAAATCCACACCCATAAACATAACTTTAACATTGGTGTGGATTTAGCAAATTTAAGTGAAAGGGTGGATATAGCCATTTTTGGGTTGGATTTAGCAACACCCTTATCATTATCATCATCACAATCATCATTGTCAATGTCAATAAAATAATAAAAAATGATGTGATGTCACAATTTATATAAATTATATTTCCTTTGTCCCCAACAATTAGTTTTAAAAAAACATTTAGGTTAATTTTTTTGTACTATCATTATTACTATTATTATTTTTATCATCATCGTCATTGTCAATGTCAATAAAATACGTAGTAATAAAGAAATGACATATTGACAATTTACATAAACTATATTTCTTTCGTTGTTGTCATATTGACAATTTACATAAACTATATTTCTTTTGTCCCCCAACAATTATTTTAAAAAATTTATTTAGTTTTATTTTTTGTATTATTATTATTATTATCATTATCATAATCAAAATCATCATTTTCACTGTCAATATAATAATAAAGAA
The DNA here is from genome assembly GCA_900332095.2 of Cuscuta campestris. NCBI lineage: Eukaryota > Viridiplantae > Streptophyta > Magnoliopsida > Solanales > Convolvulaceae > Cuscuta > Cuscuta campestris. The sequence continues at coordinate 1,443,376 of OOIL02004480.1, read as the reverse complement.
ATGGTGTAATGTCACAATTTATATAAATTATATTTCCTTTACCCCAAATCAAATTTCAATTACCATTATAGAGTCACATAAAATATTAAAACGGTAAATTAAAATGGTTTATTATATATGAAGTATTTCTCATTGTAATTTTACAATATTCTATAATTATGTTTATCTGAGGTTTGTATCAAGTTTGAGATTCTTAGTTACTGTATTAAGACTTAAGTGTTTACAACTCAATTTATTTATTTTTAATGAAATAATCTATTTACTATTATAGTTTATAATTTTTTAAATAACATCAACACGTTTTTGTTTAGTTAGATGGACTTAATTTATAGTGTATTGAACGTTAAAAACTATGTCATGAAGTTTTTTAAAAGTATTGGACCGTCACAAAATGTTCCTAGATCTAATTTTTTAGCTTCCCTTCATATGTTTTTTTTCTTTCTTTCAATGTTTATTTCTTTCCATCTAATAGTTAATCAATTTATATTGTACATCTGGATGTATTTTGGCAAAAAAAATTAATGTGTCGGATGTACAATAAATATTACATCCTTTTGATAAAAATTTTGTGTTCGACTTCCACAAAGTTTAAAAAAAAGTTTAAGAAGTAAAAAATATACTATAGCTAGTATTTTTTGGTACGGATGAAAAATTCTATTATTGATATTGGTAAAAAAAGTGTAAAAAATAATAATAATGAGTGCGAGTTACCAAAATATTTGTGACATGAAAAAAAATAAAAGGAGGCAAATGAAATAGATGGAGCATGTATCATTTAAATAAAAACATGAAATTTCGAAAATATAATATTCATTGCAAGAACTTTCATTTTTTCCAACAATTTCCTAACTTATTTCAGGTTTTACCAACTCCTTTCCGTTTCTTCTAAATCTTTCCAATATTTTCCAACTCCTTCCAATTTCTATCAACTCCGTCCAATTTTTCCAACATCTTCTAATTTTTTCCCAACTCCTTTCAATTTCTTTCAACTCCTTCCAGCTATTTACATCAAACAACTTTCTTTTTTCAATTTTCTTCCTTACTAAATGGGCTTTTAATGTTGCAGGTATGCAATTGTTAGAGATATGACAGCAGCTGCTGTAGGATTGAACAAGTTCTGCTACGCTGGTCTCATATCAGCTCACAAGAATCAACGACCTCTAGCTGATGATGTTGCATCTAAAGTAACGTGCAATAAAAGTTGCAGAATCCTTAAAGGTTTTGTATGTTTTACAGACTTTAGTTATCCCAATTTGTTTTCTTTTTGTGGAGTAGATTATTGAGCTTGTTGAGCAGTCAAAGAGTTGGTCAGAGGTTGAAGCTCCAGGGGATATTCATCCAAGATTTATGACAATCAGTTCTGACGAAGAACTTTACAACATGCCTACTGCGGAGTATATACATCGTCGTGGAATGTTGAATTTGCAGTTAACTGTGTATCATGTTGCATTTCATGCTTTTGCAGACATGAAAAATGTGGAGGTACCTTTGCTACATCTTCATGATTCTGTATTCTTTCATTTCTACATGGCCCATCTATAATTGCTTTCGCTTTGCTTCAAGTTAGGCTGTATTATTCTTTCAAAATCAAGTAGATATCAGATAGGACACAAACCAAGCATATGTATAGTTCCCCTTGAATAAGATTATCATATCCGTGGACTGATTGGATAATTTTTCAAAGAAGACATATGTGACTTTAAATACCTTACATACAGATTCTTCTGTTATCAAGCTGAGGCCTTGAAAAAATAATCAATTATATACATTTTAACTGATTCCTACTTTCAATGAAAGCATTTGATCATCTACTAAATGATTGACTGAAGTTGCACACTACAGTCACTACTCCAACTTGACTTTTAATTGTCAACCAATAGCTTAACCTACAAAATGTAATTATCCGTATTTATTTACTACAAAATGTGTTATTCCTTAACTATTTGATGTATCTAGTTATAAATTATGACCGATTGACTACTGTCTTGAATGGGGCTAACATGTATCTAGGGTCAAATATCTATATTCTTTGGGTGATGGCAGAACCCCATTAACCTAACTGTTGGGCAATATTTTCTCTCCTCACTTTTTGTTGAATTTAAAACATTTATATTTCGTGCGAGCTGGGGTCTCTTGGAAACAGCCTCTTTACTTTTGAGTAGGGGCAAGGTTTGTGTACACACACTCTCCCCAGACCCTTCTCTTGTGGGATCCAATTGGGTTGTTGTTGTTAAATTTTTAAAAAAAGAACCTATATGATCAGTTGTTGAGTTCATTTCCCATAGTTCAATGAGGTCCAGCTTTTTACCCATGACAGGCTATTGACATGCTTTTGACGATTCTTGAAAAGGATGGGAAAACACCTGATGTATACATCCTGATGCAACTAATGAGGTACATCCTTTTTTGGTTCACTTAAATACTAACCATGCTTCAGTAGTGTCCTTGTATGACACAGGCCCAAGGATCTATTTTAAATTTGATGTAGAAAGAGAACTTGGCATACAATAGTATTTGAAATAGGAGCTTAAAATAAGCTCATGTTTTAATAGCTATCTCCTATAGCTCTCCAGAAATAGCCCCCTTACTGTTTTTTTTTTCCTTTGAAATTGATAAACTTATTCTTTTTCAAAATAACACCATTTATTTTCCTTAATCAATACAAGGAATGCCCTTTTGTGCATTTGTAATTAAGTCAGATACTCGATAAGGAATTTTGCCAAGCCCTTCTGCCACGAGTTACAGGTTGTCTTTCAGCTCCTGCCCAAGACTTGTACCTTTTTAACTTCACACGCAGCAGCGTGCCTAACATATTTTCGAAACAACTCAAGTGTCACGATTCTGCTCTACAAGCTGCACTTGTCTTTTCTTTGATTGCCTTTGGTTCTTTGGTTACAATCCTTTGCACATTGGTGTTGTTGAACTATATTACTTTGGCGGTTCTGAAGTTTTCAGTTATTAGATTTGATTGCAATATATGTGTAGGTGTTATCTACATTCTGGAGACTTAGATCGTGGTCTTAAGATTTTTGATGACTACATGAAATCCGGAAGAGCGTGTGTTATAGAACTTTTTGTGGTATGCTATACTTAAAACATAATGAATGCAACTCTTCTTGTACTCCCTCTGTCTTAATTACTCTTCATTCTTTCTTCCTTTTTGTTTGTCCCAAAAGTATCTCCTCTTTCCCTTTAAAGAAAGTATTATGTGGATGATATTGTTTCTCTTGAGGAGTTGAGGGTGAATCTACACGACTATACTACAGTTTTCACTTTCTTAAAGAACATGTGAAGTCAAACCAGAAGAGAATACTGGGACAGAGGGAGTATGATCTAGTCTCTCCTATCTTTAACAACAGATGTAACTAATGGCCTTTTTCTATTTGGAAGGTTCTAATAGAAGGATCGATGGTGGGGTATACTACCAGGGGAATGCAAATTGCTCAAGATACACTGGTACGTTTTGAGATTCTAGAGCATTGTGTTCATTTACTTATTTTGACAGCTATGATAAGCACGACTTCTTTTGTTTAATGGCCACATTATGTTTGTATCTCCAGTTAGCCTTCAATAACAGAAATTTTACCATGAGCGTGAAGATGGGTTCCGATCTTCTTCTTGCAGCTGCTGGTGAAAAGGTTTGAACAGTACTTTTTCCCTGCCCAAAAACGCGGTCACATTTGAAAACTTGTTTTTGATAGAAGAGATATTTGCTTGCAGACCGGTGTATATACAGTTGCCAATATGATATGGGACATGATGATTGGAAAGGAAGTCACTCCCTCATTTCGTGCGGTTGAAGCATATTACAAGGGGTTATTGGTAATCAATCTTTCTTACAAGACAACCCCAGTTAACCCCAACCCCCCTCTCTTGCACACAGTTATATTAAGGCATATCTAATGAATCATATTGAAAAAAAATCAGGCACGTGACGTTCCAAAAGAAGATCCACGATTGATGCAAGTTGCTAAAATATTAAATGATGCGACAAAAAGATTCCCAAGAATAACCCCAAGGCCTGCAGAGTGAGTTGCCGTTGTGTACCTTCATTCCGTGGCAAGTACTGCTTACTCATGTTGAACTTTGGGATCGCGATTTTCCTCTGATAAAAATGGATAACAATAGTGTGTTTCACTATTTCCATTGTTTGAAGCGTTCTGAAAGCTATCATAAACTTCTTCCTGCTTACAGAGATTGTTCATTTTTTCTGGTTTTTTTTTAACACAGAAGAAATGGTTTGTAACTTGGAATGATTAATTCTATATGCTGTTTCCAATTCACACTTTGAAAAGAAAAGGATATCCAGTCAAAATCTTGGCCAAGTCAATTAGTTGTAGTTAAAAAAAATTGTTTTACTCTCCTTAACTGTTCCTTTTATTCTTATTTTAAGTTGTTAGTTGTTAATTATATTGTATGATTGAAATGCCGTAAAAAAACAATGTATGATTGAAATTATTTTCAAATTAGTTCAATTGAAAATTGGAGTGGAAGTCAATGTAAAAGTTTAATTTTTTTTCCCCCCATAATTTGTTGTCAATGTTAAAAAATGTTAACCACAAAAGTTAAAATTAAAAAAGTAAGATGTGAGTTAGAGGGGGTGTTATTTTATCAAATGGGTACGAAAAGTCAATTTTAAAAATAATTAGAGTTTGATCAAGTAGTATGCAAGTTAACATGAAATAGAGAAAGTATCAGAAATGCTTGGTGACAATATTTTTTAAAACAGCCTTTTGATTAAAAAAAAGGTGGATTTCAAAAAGCTTCGTTATCAAGTTCTTTGAAGATACTCAATTTTTTTTCAATCTACAACTAATTACTTCAAAAAGCCTTATTTTTTTTATTTTTAAGGATTCAAAGGCCTTTTTTAGTTCGAATAAAATTGCATAACAAACTAAAAATGACGAAATGAATAAAAACACATGTTGATTAATAACGAATCCCAATCACAAATGGTGCATATTGCAGTGTGCTCTCAAATTCATTGGATTTGAATCAACTAATTAAATTCCTCCAACTATTTGTTGTACTAAACAAACACATTGGGAAGGTAGCCAATGCGGCACCAAATGTGACAAGCACCCGGCTAGTTACAGTGGCAGAGGCAGTATCGAGTTCTTNACATATTTCATCAAAAATCCCCTCCAAAGGCAATCTGCAGTAGCTCGTAGGGCACGTGCCCTACCATCCCCACCCCACCCCCATCGATCAGGAAGATTATCAAGAAGCACTACGGAGCTTTGTAGCATTTCCAACAGCTTTGACGTAGAAGTATAAATGCCAAAGCTTTGCATTGTCCTGCGCGACAAAACAAACCAACAGCACATCAAAAGCCCGAGCCTTTAAACTCCGGTTTGAACTTTTGGTTTACCTCTTTTTCCAAATCAATGTGCATTTCGTTGCAAGAATGTGCATCTGATTGCCCTTGACAACGGATAATCTCTGCAACACTGTCTAGATTTCTTGGTGGCAGGTTCTTAATCATTCGTTGGAGTTCTTGTTTCTCAGCGAGGGTCATTAACCTGTCAATGACAAACAAACGTTCCCCCCATAATGACAGGCTGACACTCTGACCGTATGATGCAACAAGGAAAGTTAGGTTTGTTGGTCCATAATCCAACCTGAACATTGGCAAAACCAAGTGGCCCTCTGGTAGCCACTATCTACCAGAGAGTAATTTGATTTATTGGACGTAAGTTCAGAATTGGTTAATTTGGAAACAGTCTCTTGAGTTTCAAGTAGGAGAAAAATCTACCCACACACCCTTGACCCTACCCAAACCCTACTTTTTGTGAGATTTTACTGGCTTTGTTTTTGTAAGCACAAAATTGGTTGATGGTGAAAAACAGTAGAGCGGCAAGTTTTTTTTTGCTGAAATTGCTCGGGATGATTATTTTAGGCTTTCTAGCATTTTTTGTACTCTGTGTTTCTTTTCTTCATTTGATCAATAAAATATATTTTTTGGGACACTCTAGAAACTTGGCACAGGAGGTAAATCATGGGATGTGCCTACAGTGGTGGAGCGAGATATTTTGGTCGTTGGGGGCAATGTTATATAAAGCCACATCAGAATATACTGAGCCAAAACAGTTGGGTTTGGTATTTCGGACCAAAGGAAGAAGGGCACTAATTTTATGGACTCAAATTAAGGGGGGCTTTTATATAAATATTCTAAGTAATACTGATTCCGTCCCAAAATAAACTTCACGCTTTCGTTTTCCATCCGTCTCAAAATAAACTTCACACTTCCATTTTCAGTCCATCCCATAATAAGTTTCACTCTGTATTTCTTTTTAAGGAAAGGAATGTGTGGCTTGCATCAGTTTCACTCCAAGCAAACTTTAACCATACACTTTTTAATTTCCAACACTTCTCTCAAACTATGTGAAGTCAAACCATGAAGTTTATTTTGGGACAGAGTACGCTCCTTACATTTCTAGGTCATGGGGGACCTGCGCAGCCTATGCTCCAAAGGTAGCTCTGCCGCAGTGTTTGCCTAAGTGGTCAATTAGTTCCCCAAGCATAGTGTATTTATAATCCCCTCTTGGCAAAAACAACTGGGCAACAAATTGTCTCATAAGTTCATATTATAAAAAGAGGAGAAATGAGTTGAATGCTCTCTGGCACCGAGGGAATGAATTACCTGCACTTCGACATCACGGCATCAAGTAGTTCTTTAAGTTCCTGCTCCATGTGGTCAAGCTGCAGAAAAACAAAACCGCAATCAAAATTCTTGACTTCTTTACGAATAAATAGGAGTATAGGACTGGCTAGCTACTTGGATGGAGGTGATAAAGTAAGACTTAGGACTTCAGGATCTTACCAAGGATATGGGCTTTTTTTCGCAGGAGATACCCCAACTTTGGACGTTGTAACAAAAAGTACCACATCTTATGTTTGTAACAAAACCATACCCCAACTTTAAGAATAAGAAATCACCCTAAATAGGAGTAAAACATAGTAAAAGTACCAAAATAGGAGCTCCATGTTTTTATCCTCAAAATATGAGTTTGCACTATACATGAACATTTCACAGTACTTTTTTGTAATGAATATAGTCATGAGTGGCAATGTAAATGTATTTTAACTCTTATTTCGGGAATAAAAATATGGAACTCTCATCAGAATATGACAATTCCGACCAGGAGGTATCTGTTTGTTATAATTCCCAAACTCCAAAGTTGGGGTTTTTATTGTGAAAAAAAAACCCAAGGATATGACATTAGATATGAACCCATGGAGGTTCCTTATAGCAGTTTGTGCACGTGCACTTTGGGTCTAAGTTCCTAATGTTGGTATGACTGCTTCTTTTGTATGTGCTTTGTTCACATTACAATGTTTACTTAGTTTGCATGTGCTTTTGTGTTTGAGTCGGGAGTCCCCTTTTGGAAAGAGCCTCTCTACTACCAAGTAGGAGGAATGCCTGCATACACATACACCGTTCCCATACCCTACTTCTTGTGGGATTTTACTGGGATTGCTGTTGTAGGACAGGCTTGCTATGTGTGATTGTGATGGTAATTCTCACATTAAAAAAAAGCAAGAAATATAAAATCTGGATACCACAGCTGACAAATCATCGGATACCCTTTTGAGTCCTTCCTCTACGATTGAGCTTTCACTCTGGAGGAGAACCAAACGACCATCCTAAAAAAGATGACCAAATTAGGAATATTTGGCGACTTCATTGCAAAAGAAAATAGAAAAAAAATAGAAAAACACTAGAAATGTGGCTCTTACGACTTCATCTTCTTTAGCAGCCCCAACACTTGTATCTGAAAGGTCATCATTCTTTTTTTTGTTGTTGGGTTGCAAAGGCTCATTCCCCTTGTTGCATTCAAGTCTGCAGGCATTGCTGAATGGCTAGCAGATGGTGGTCTTAGTAAATTATATACTTTAATAATGAATACATGAAGGAAATAAAACAACAAACGGCTAATACCTCTCGAACAGATTTGTCCTCGGGGCCTTGACTTTCAGAAGCCTAACATGAAATTAAAAAAAAAAATCAAACAGAAGTTAGCGAACATTTTTTCAAAAAAAAAAAGAAATTTTAGAGATTATAAGAACCATGTTATGGGTGTTGGTACATATATACATGAAGGCTCATCCTTGACAGAGCAAAAACCATAGAGACTTGACCTTGTCAATGCCTTGGCCAATTAAACCTTGAATTATATACTCCCTAGGTCCAGATTTAGTTATCTACTTTCTAAAAATTCTCATTTTAAGAAGTGAATTTAAAATGTCAAATAAGCCCTTCAAATGAGTTTGTCACTCATTCATGTATTGTAAACAATGCTCGTATTCTATCTCTATGATATTTTAGACAATTCATTATACTTGCTGTATTTAATACGGAAAGTGCACAACTAAATCCGTAAAAATGAAAACAAAAAAGTGAACTAAATCCAGACAGATGGTACATTTAACTTATGAAGTTAAACCCATGTTTGTAATACTAACAAGAGACTTTAGGAGCAAGCAAACACAGCTCTAATCTAGTACACTATTGCAACTAGGAACTCACTGAAATAGAATGAGTAAGAAACTATTGCTACTTCTATTAAAAGGAAACTAATACCAAATTACCAATATCACTAATATATCAGAGTACTTCATATGTCCCACTAAAAGAGTCATGCTTCATACAGGTACAACTTTTTAATTACAACTTATGGAAAACATCATATACAGCTATATTTTAAAATTAATATGTTGCTTTAATTAAATTCAAGACACCCTAATTGTTTCACACTTTTTTTGTAAACCCCCATAAAATATGATGAAAATCAGCTTATTTTGATAAAATATGACTCTTTTTTGGGACAAAAATAAGTTTTCAAATTGGACTTTTTTTATGGAGGGATTAGTTACTATAAGAAAATATGATAGGTTCCAGGCTGGTTGATTAAGTCATATTATACGGAGTAGTATTTAATAAATGGGACTATTTAATTAATTGTTGAGTTTATTTATGATTTAGAAAATTATTTAATCCCACTTAATGAGAATATTGGAGTCAATCATATCTAATTAGTAAGTGCAGGTTTGGACTAAGATATTCTCACTTAGTTAGTAGGAGGTCATGAGTAAGTTACTACTAGTGGAAGTTAGAGTCACTTTGTACAAACATACCTCTAGTCATGTGTAATGGATTATCAAAGATTACATAGTAAATTATTATTGGGAGATTCTCAAGGCTAATAGAATTTCTCATAGGCGAGAGATTCTTGCTTAAGTGATTCCATTAGATTATTTCCTTATTCTTTATAAATCTTATTCCGTGGAACTGGTTTCTTTCAAAATACCATTTCAACAATAGAAAATTATTCATGGAAAAAGTGAAGGAAAACCAGGTACAAAATGACACAATTACTGAAGGAAAAATGGAAGACACTTACTCGCAGAGGAAAAGTGGACAGTTTGACCTTCTTACTAGGACGATCTTGATCAGTTTCAGGTGCATCAGTAGCTGAGTTACTTGGAAGACTCCCTGAGAATCTCAAAACAAATGACTTTAACTCGCACAATTTTAAAACAGGATCAACCATCTGCAATTGAAAGGTATGAATGGAAACAAATTACACAACGTTAGAATGAGCAACTTGAGTATAATACTGTATATTAAATTGAGTCTAAACTACCCCAAAAGGATCCTTTGGAAGTTTGGTTTTGAAGGTTTTGGAGGGAAGACTTTAGATGGGTAAGTGTGTTGTCTTTATGTTTTGTCCCCCAACTAAATTCTCATTTTCCATTTCAGAATTTCCCCAAAATAAGTTCACACTCAATATTAGGAAATATCTGGAGTACTGAAAGTCAATAATACTCTCTGCCTTAAAAATTTAAAATGCGACTTCTCCAACCAATCTTAATTGAAGGGCATATTTAGAAAATCAACACCAAAAATTTCTTTGCCTTGAATCATGTGAAGCCAAAATGTGAACTTCATTAGGGGACATAGGGAATATATATTTAAGATTTTATTAAAAGCACCAGAGAATAACATTATATGTGATAATACAATATTTCAATAACACCTTGTTCATTTTAAGAGACATTCTATTTATCAAGATATCGAGTAAACTCTCTAAAGCCTTCCCATCCAAAACCATCCATCCAATTCCAAACACACCTTTATAGGTGAGGTTTACACCACACTGTGTACTTGAATCAAACCTAGTGGACAACAGATGCGGGATACTCGGCGCACACTCGAAGCCTAAACCAAACTAGAGTGGAAATGTGCATCTAAAGCAAGCCCCAAAAGGGCTAACCCAAACCATTGCACAGGAGGATACCACACAAACCACCATGAGACCCATACAATGTTCATTTGGCCTAACTTGCCTCAAAAGCATTATCTAGAGGTGAGAAGTCTCACACATTGTCCCAAACCGTCAAGTGGGAGGGCACGCTACAATTCACCATAGGTTCCATACAATGTTAAATTGTACCTAACTCACCAAAAAAAAGATTCTCCAGAGGTGAGTCTACCTTAAATTTGTATGTAGCGGACTCAAACTTAGTAAACAACACACTGTGCATAATAGCAAAGAGATGTCAGCATTCATCATATGAATGGAGAACAGTGTAAAGACCATTGTATACCTCATCAACATCCTGCGAAAGAGAAAAAACACTACGGCGAAGTAGAGATTTCAGCTTTTCCCTTTTTAACTCATAGACCTCAGGACTAATGCAACCATGAAACAAGGAAGACGAACTTGCACTATTATGCTTCTTCTTTTCACTAGTCTTATACCCATTCACAACTTTAGCGGAGGCAGAATCTTGATGTGACAAAGAAGGCAGAAAATCTTCATCTTGGGATAGTAACTCTGCTATCTCAGATTTATAGTAGCTAAAGTAATCCGGTCCAAAGGTCTTGGAACCATTTGAAGCATCCCACCCCATTGCAGCTTCTATAATGATAACATATAAGGGTGTAAATATGGAGAAAAATACTATCCCCTTCCGGTGATCTTTTCTATGTGTTCAAAGATTCACAATGGTAATTTGTGTTGCTGCTTAATATACCGCATGAAATAAACAAAATTTAAAATTTACAATTAGGGTCTGTTCAGACCGACAGAAAATGCGTTCACGGAATTGGTTTTAGAAAAATGACTCTTTTTTTGTTTTTTTGGAAAATTTGCTTTTCCGTTGTTTAGCTGAAAGTTCTGTTTGGTTTATTTGCCCTTAGATAAACAAACAATTGTTAGAGCCCATATCTTGGCAAATGGCTACTAATAGCAATATCCGCCATAGATTGGCACTTCAGAGCCAAAAAGCATTAGCTGCATAGAATTATTGGGGCTTACTAGCTCTTGATGATATCAGATAATGATAACATTAGCCCGAATGATTAGCCCGGGCGATTATGATGAAGACCAAAACTAATCATAGATTCATAGCACTAAAAACTGAAAGCAATAGCCATCTTAGAATTAAAACCAGTGACCCAGTGACCCATTTAAATCCAAGAAATACATATGGAGACACGCTACTAGAAGTTTCATGATATGAAGAAAAAGTTATATATTTTAAAAAACTTGCATTCAAAACCTCATACCAGGCAGGAGTTAAAGAGGAGAAGATGAAAAAAGAACCTGCAATTAATTGTTTCCGGTGAAGAGTGCGGCGGCGGTAGGCGGCGTTGACGGCGGAGAAGCGGCGATGGCAGATGAAGAATGAGCTTCCTTATTAGCGATCTGGGAACCAAAACAGCTCTGGCTATGGAGTTGTAGCTAAGAACTTAGGGGGGCTGTTTGGCAACTTCTGAAGGTAAGAAGAGGTCTGAATCATTACGTGCTGAACCAGTAAGAGATCTGAACCATTAAGAACTAGTATATTGCTTAACTATTCAGAGGTAAATGTCTGATCAATTCAGATAAGAGATATTAACCATTCAGACTTTGTATAATACTTAATCATTCAGAGGCAAATCTCTTAACCATTCAGACTTCTGAACATTAAGAGGTTCAAACAAACAGTTTGAACCATTAAGTGCTGAACCATTCAGACATCTGAACCATTAAGAGGCTGAAACAAACAGCCCCTTAATAATTTATCCGGCCAGTGGGCCCTCTATACTACATCCGGTTCAATTGAACCCAACATTTAACAACAACAATGAACCCAACAATTAGTAGTCCAAAAATAACTAAATTTAAGGTGCAATTGAACCCAAAATTTATGAAATATTTTTATTGAAAAGTTTAGAGTGAATTACAGAAATGATCTCTATTGATACATAGTTTTTCATTTTTAGGCCGGACTTATCAAATATTACCAGTGTAGTCCATTTTTTATTCCTTTCCACGATCAATCTTTCGTCACTCACGCTGTTGTCTACATGTTAAATACGACATTAAAAAAATAATTTTCCATCTCTCAATTAAACACTTCACCAGCCCTCCTCATATATGCCTTTGTTGTATGGTTAGGATGCATCATTCACATTGTCATGTGCAACAAAGACAGTAATTTTCAGGTTCTGTGATTTTGCGATGAAAACAAGGGCTGGGATTAGAGTTCTGAGGGAAAGCTGATGACGGAGAGGGGTAGTTTAATTGAGAGGTGGGTGTAGGAAATTACCGCTTCAACTCTACATTGAACAAGGAGATAACAATAGTCCAATCCCAAAATGTAATAGCACACTCGTCAATCTATTAGACCATTATCCTTTTCAATTTCAACTTCTTTTTTCAATTCTCTTATACTTCTAGCATGATATGTTACTTAATTTCAATTTTTACTTTAAGTATTTTCTACCGTATTATTTTGTACTTTGAAGTTTGAATTTTGGTTTGAGATTTTTTTTCTTAAATTTTGAAGTGTTATGAACTTATAAATTTAACAATTGCCCTCCCTTGTGAATTGTTATTGTTATACAACAACAACAACAACCCAGTTAAATCCACAAGAGTAGGGTCTGGGGAGGGTGTGTGTACGCAGACCTTGCCCCTACTCGAAAGTAGAGAGGCTGTTTCCAAAGAGACCCCCGGCTCAACGTCGAAAGTTGCATTGCTTGACTAACTGCTACTTCATTAATTAAAGAAGCGCAGACAGTTTAGAGATCCATTTTGATTTATTCCATCACACCCCAAAGCCAAAAAATTGTGAAATTTTGGCTCCATCGGAGATGATGGAACTATGAATTGTTATTGTTATGAACTNCCACAAGAGTAGGGTCTGGGGAGGGTGTGTGTACGCAGACCTTGCCCCTACTCGAAAGTAGAGAGGCTGTTTCCAAAGAGACCCCCGGCTCAACGTCGAAAGTTGCATTGCTTGACTAACTGCTACTTCATTAATTAAAGAAGCGCAGACAGTTTAGAGATCCATTTTGATTTATTCCATCACACCCCAAAGCCAAAAAATTGTGAAATTTTGGCTCCATCGGAGATGATGGAACTATGAATTGTTATTGTTATGAACTTGGGAATTGATCGTATTATATATATTTACATATACAATTTAGATATGAATTATTTATAGTGAAAATTAGGTCATTTATGTTTAAAATCCAGTCCATAATAGGGTAAACCCGACCCGGATCGGAAAATTCAGGTCCGGACCAGTCCAGAGCGGTATCAAAGAAGTCTGGTCTTCGGTCCTCGCAAATAGAAGATTCTGGTTCTGGTCCGGTCCAGTTTTGGACCGATGCACACCCCTATTCGTGAGCGTAACTCAAAAGTTTATATATAAACAATACTCCATATATTTTTCATTCAAAATTTTTCTTTTCATTTAACTTTTTACGTATTAAAGCAATACTTTGAATTTTTGACTATTAACATCTACAATAGATAACCCATTCCGAACAATAAACTTAACCCATTTGATTGATTTTTATGGATGTCTTTTAGATGTTAAAAAAATCTCATAAAAAATGGTCACCCGGGCTTCGCTTAAACGCCGTGAATCAATTAAAAGGGAAGAATCTAGCTTTGGTTTTTCAAATTAAATGAGTTTTTATATCAAAAATAGACTAATTTGAAAAAATATCCAATTATATATGGTCAATTTGAAAAATTAGTATACGTTTTATCGCCGTTTTGACGCTGTTTTGAAGACCGTTGGTCGGGAGGGAATTAAATGAGCAAAGGCTATAAGATATTAAGATTACAAAAAGATAGAGCTAGTAATCTGAATTTAGATCCTTCAAATTAAGGTTTACAATAGTATTTATGGGACAAAAGGAGAGTTCAATATATAGTACACTCATTCAAGAAATTTTCTTCTTCTTCTGCTGCTGCTGCTTTTCTTTCCATTCATTAATTTCAGATTTTATCTTAGCTTCAACACTGACATGGAAGCCGGGATAGGGTTCATAGCCGAAGAAAGATTGAAGAGCCTGTGTGAGAAGTGTTTGTTTAGGGCAATAAACCCAGCCATTTCTTATGATTTCTAAAGAGAAAGTGTCTGTTTTTACCTCCAACAGGACAAAGAAAGGAGCCATGAGGAATGCCTGTGTGAGATTGTCCAGCAAAGCCGGAGCCCGTTTCTGGAACGCGAAGAAGAGAAAGAATGAGGTTGATCAGTCGTAGTTTTTAGACGCGTGAAGAAGGGTTTAACTTCACTTAACCATACCTCAAACACGCCGTGACCTATGAACTGTCCTGTCCAGCAGAACAGCTGAGCTGCAAGAACAACCTGATCGATCATGTGTGAGATTTAATGCCGAAAATATGCCCCAAAGTGTTTGAATCTCAGTACAAGAACAGATGTGAAACAAACAAAGTATAATGCTGAAAAAAGACTAACCTTCCAAGCCATTGAAAAGCCAAGAAGACGAGCAAGGCGACTGCTAGAGACCCAGCAGAGAAAGCAAATGAGGGCGGCGAAAGAGCCAGCTTTCCTGTCCAAACCCACATAGAAGAGGCCATAGATCAAGGCCAATAGGAACCCATAATTGAAAACCAGAAGAGTTTCAGAACCAAGCTGGACCGGAGGAGCTGCGAGAATTGGGGGAGTGAAGTACAAGAGGAGCAGAGAGGTGAAGAAAATTGGCCAAACAAAAAGCATGTGAATGAAGATGTTCGTCGGGTTGCTGTGGTATGCTCCATAGAATGCAAAGTGCTTCTCCAAATCAAACAATCCCATGCTTCCTTTCTACTCCTCTTTATCTGATGAAGATGATGAAATCATATAGCAGTAGATCAGAGAACTACTCTGGAAAGATTGAATTTTTCTTCCCACTTTCGGGTTGGGTCGATGCAGATTATGAAGATCCGAGGAAGAAGATAAACACAAGATTTCTTTTTTGTTATTTATTTTTTTATACAAAACTTCCCAATTACTCTTTTCAATAAAAACATTAGTTTCATATGAACTTTCATATCATATGACAGTGTTCTAAATAATCTTTTCCTGCGCCAATTTGACCATTAACGAGCAGAAAACCCTAACCCCCGAAAAGCCCCAATTTTTCTTCCATTTGAATCCTCTCTTTTGGGTTTTCCCACTACATCAGCTCCAAGGATCACCAAACAATCTCAAATAACACAATCATTCTTCCAATGATCAAATAAAAACAGCTCAAAATCCAAAGATTTTTCACGCAATTTTATATAAGGGCATAAACGCAGAAGAAAACAATAAGAAGTATAGAGATCGGGATTCAAAAATTTTAAAGCAAGGATAATTGGTAGCTGAAGTTACCAGAAAACGCAACTCCTGAGTCCTGATAGATAAGATGATGAACAATTGATTACGGATGCTGAAGTCTCTTCCACACTTCAAGTGTGAATTGAGTTACTTGAGTGGGAGTGTTACAATTTGATTTTCGAGCAAATGGTTTTAAACAATTAAACTACTCCGTATTAAAGTGATTTTTGCTCCGCACCCACACTCTCCACGTCAAAGGCACTTCAGGAGGTAATTCTGAACCTTGGTTTAAGTACTTCTATTTGAATAAAGGTGAATATTAGGAGTACTTGTTATACCAAGATATTTTGAACTACTCCTTAAATTGAGGGTTAGATGAATCGATTATTAGACAAAAGTAGGAATGATCAAATCTATGACGAGCAATGCTAGGGGTACACCAAAAGGTGTACCCCAAATGTACACCACTCATTCTCCACCACACATTTTTATTTGATTTTTATTTACTTATTTTTTTTAAATTTTTTTTGCTTTTTTTAGTGGACAAGGAGGGGGTGGGGGACATATGGGGTACACCTTGGTGTACCCCTAGCATTTTTCATCTATGATACTTACCAATGTCCCGATCGGATCAAGAATGAATAGTAGAGGTGATGCAAATCACCGAAAGCAAGATTCTTCAGCCACGAATAATGTCTTTAGGGAGAAAGACGTTCTATGTCTCCTATTATTAATACTCTGTGTATATGGACAAAATCATAGGAAGGTGAGAAAAACAAAAATTCCTTCACCCCACGAAGTAGAAAGAAATGCGAGATGTCTTCAACTAAAGAAAGAATCGAACCCCTGCTCAATCCTCTAGTTGGCAGAGTTCAAACCCAAATTCCCACATGATACAGCCCTCAATGAGATGTGTATGTGTGCGCGTTCCAACACTAGTAATAACATCGTATGGTATATTAGCGATGACGTCTATGCCAAGTAAGATTATGGCCACTTGGTACCATTAGGAACACAAATAGGAAGAGTAAACCAACCTCAAGTTGATCACATGTCAAGATGTCAATCCAAGCACTCCAGAATGCACAAATACATTCAACCGACATCATCGTAACAAGGCCGAGCTATTTGAAAATTTTGATTCGCATCATATATCGTGGTTGCCCATGCGAGAGTGGGGCACACTCATAGTTAAAGTAACTAGTGAGAATCATCCACGAGTTAGAAACCCCTGATGAATTTCAGCTTGCCATCACCGAGGAACTTTTCGCAAGAAACACTTGATTATGGTGAGAGCGCACAAGAAAGAACCAAGACAACTTACCGTCTTGGCCACACTTTGTAAAGAAGTTTATCAACCATCATTCTCACCAACCGAGTGCAAACGAGCCGAAGGACTATTCTTTACTAAGACGCAAGGCGAGTTGACTATAAGAGAATTTGTGGGACTCATTCAGAACGTAGAGATATACTTGCACATGTATGCTATGAATGAACAACGTATTTACTATTTAGGTGATGTTTGATTTTTGAAGTATTTTTGAAATGTATTAGCTACCAATTTTTTCTAATTTTTTCTAGTTCTTTCAATTTTTTTCAGGTTTTTCTAACGATTTGAAAAAGGTATTTATATATAATCAATATATACAATAACATTTTATATCTAAATTTATAATATATTATCTCAAACACGGATAAATATAAATTTTTTTAATCCAAAATTTGAGTTTTTACATACTTATTTGAATAATCATTTAATTCTTTTAATTAAATACTTTTTAACTCTTTAATTCTTCCAATATTTTTCAAATCTTTCCAATTTCTTTTAACTTTTTGTAATTTCTTAAAATATCTCACTCTAAAATTCTAACTCAAAAGTGCAACTCTAAATTAAGCTAAAGTACTTCTTTTCCCACACCGTATTCATAAATATAATTCACCTTCTTAATTTACTGCTAACAAAGTCTGCATCCCGCCGTGTGTTTCATTTCATGAGCTGTAGGGCTTAGAGCTGAGTTTCCTCTTATCTTTAAATCTAGCAGCAAATGTGACAGCATGTTACTACTCTTAAAATTAAAAGATTAAATTTAATTCTAATAAATTGCGGTCACATTTGCTACTAGATTTGGTTAATAGGCTAATCAATATATTTTTTTTAATTTGAAGTGAAAAGTTTTTTTAGTTATTCCTTTTTGTGGAAAGTAAAAAAAAAACTTTTTAGTTATTACTCCCTCCGTCCCATTTTATATTGCCTGTTTTGAATTTGGGATATGTTTAAGAAAGTGAACAAATATTGTTGATTTTCCAAAAATGCATTTACTTTTTCAGGGGAGTGACGATGAATGAGAAGATAATGTGGAAAGAAGTGACTTATTTTAGCGATAGTTTAATTATTTTACCCTTAAAAGTTCACTATAATAAGAAACAAGCAACTTATTTTGGGACGGACAAAAAAGAAAAACAGATAATTTAAAATGGGACAAAGGGAGTACTTTGCATGGAAAGTAAAAAAATGAGAAATCTTTTTTATGAAAATGAAAAAAAATGGTAATTTTATTTGGGGAGGGAAGGAACACATAGCTTGTCCCTTTCACATTTGATCGATCATGATTTGTAAAATAAATCAACAATGTAAAATTATTGAATGAATTAGAATTTAAATACGGTTCCATATTTTATCAACCTCATGCAAATATCCTATACAAGGGCGACCTCTATTTCAATAGTTAAAAAGAAAAGGTATAGATATCAATGAAAAATGACCCTTTTTTTTGGACTTCATTAAAAAAACATCACAATCTCCCACCTGGGAAAATATTTGGGGTGCGCCCTACGTGTTCAACTATAGCTGAAGGAGGAAGACGCCCAGTGCAGATCTCATGAACTGTGGAAAATAGAGGGAACGACTCCAACCATCCCCGATAACGTAGAACCTCGTACACCTCTTTTGCCGTTGACACGCCCTACAAGATATGGACAACAAGCCCAGCCATTATTGACTAAAGGTTGGATAAATTATTTACAAGCAAAGATATGAGAGGTCTGAACCATTAAGTGCTGAACCAGTAAGAGGTCTGAACCATTAAGAGCTAGTATATTGCTTAACTATTCAGAGGCAAATGTCTGATCAATTCAGAGAAGAGGTCTTAACCATTCAAACTCTGTATAATACTTAACCATTCAGAGGCAAATGTCTGAGCCATTCAGACATCTGAACCATTAAGAGGCTGAAACAAACAGTCTCAACCATTAAGTGCTGGTCAGCCATCTGAACCATTAAGAGGCTGAAACAAACAACCCCTTAGTGTTGTTTGTGTGTTTTTTCCACTCTTCACACTATGCATACCTGAAGTTTTTGGCCCTGCAACATCTCTGCTTCGAGTTCATCAAAGGACCTAGCAACGGGCCATAAATAAGCATCAGTGTACAAACCTTATAATATCTTCAATGTGGAAATCTATCTACACTATATATATATATAATGCAGACCTCTTCCCCCCATCCCTTGCAAAAGCTTCGGCGCATTTCCTGTTTCGTCCTCCTACTGCACGGTCAAGAAGTTTTAATCACATACCATAATTGCAACCAAGAAAGTATTCAGCACAAGTATATTTGTCTATACTCACAGCAAGTTGTGATCACATCTGCTACCCCACAGCTCTCGAAAAATGTGCTGTCTTTAACTGACGTGAAGAGCAATTTCGCAAATGCATTCATCTCTTTCAAGCCAATTCTCATTATTGCTGCCTAGTTGATATTTTAAAAGGAGCAAATGTTTAGAAAATTATTATTTGAGGTCTAAAATATACTTTAGGGCTAAAACAGTCTCTCTATTATTTGGGTGAACTTCATTCTTCCTATCTTGCATGATTTACCTTTGTGTTGTTTCCCAACTCCAGCCCATCAACAAATCCTATCATGGGAACAAAATAGATGAAGAGGGAAAATCATCAGACTAGGTTTGGAACTGGGAAAGTGGTTAAGGGAAGGGAAAAAATGTTGGCAAAAATGGTTTTTTATGTTTGGTTTTAACTTGGAAAGTATGAAGGGAAATAAAAGTTGAATAGATTTTTTAGTTTTCTCAAAAAAGTAAGATGTTATGGTCTTTATATAATAGATTTACATACATAAAATATGTTTAAAGAAATATCTAAAATTGATTTATTGAGAATTTTAATATTCCTCCAAAGTTCCTTTTTCCAAATTTCTCTGTCTACTTCGCTTTCTATTTACTTTCCCTAGCATTTCACAAGTTCCAAACGGACAATAAACCAAAATTAAAGGAAAGAGTCCGAGAATATGCACCTGCTGCTAAAGCCACAACATTTTTCAGGGTACCACACAGTTCAACTCCTTCCACATCTTGGACCTGAGATAGGAAAATTTTAATTGAATTGTTGATAAGACTACTCCGTACTTTATAGAAACATCATGCTTTCAACTAATGTTTAAAACGGTATGCACTCACAACTGAGACCATAAAATAAGGTGCATTGAATAACTGAACCCATTTATGTGCTATCTCTTTGTTTTCCCTGTATCCTATTGTTGCTTCACTGAACATCTCCACCGCAATCTGCATTCACAACTTTGAGTTGTTATAACACGGTTTAGCTTTAGGAATTTGTGGACTGAATCAAAATGGTACATTAAACTTCCTTCCGTTCTTATGAAGTTTTGTGTAGTAAATGCAACAATGCACTAAGGGTCTAATGGGAACAACCTTTCAGTCTAATTAGTGCATTAGTTCAGTAGTGACCTCATTAGCAATGTTTGCCCCCATTAGGACGCAGCAATTCACTCCGAGTCGTTCTGTGATGAGGGTGGAAATGATGCGCGGACCCTCCTCCTTCTTGACCTCCATCCCTTTAATCAGAGAAATAGCCGAAGCGTCTTTCCTGATTTTCCCAACTAATCTCCTGCATATTCCCTCCACGAATTGATGCGGAGTAACAAAGACTAGCATGTTCGCTTCCCTCACTGCAACACAGTTTCCCCAAACAAAAGGCCATGTGTCAACCTTGAACAACATCATAATCAACACATTGACTAAATTAGAGCCATAAAGTCCTTATAGTTGATGATGTTCATGCTACTTATTTTATCACTCGTCCCACTACAAGTCACCCTTTGTCGGGTACTCGCTGAATAGAGATAAGGTCTACGTCTCTACAAGTATACTTACATCTTGCCCCACAAACACTTATTGACTGAACTGATTCCTCACACACCAATCTTAGGTACAACTTAGAAATAATGGTTTTTGTACCTGCATGATCAAGGTCAGGGTCTGCAATAACATTCTTGCCGAGCTTAATGCCGGGTAGGTACTTAACATTCTCCTGCATCAAGAAACACATTCCATATCAGAGTTGAAGACACACATTGCAGGTTTCAGTTACACGCCGCGACTAGTTATATAACAAGGAGTGCAAAATAGACTGAGGTGCATACATTGGTCCTGTTTATGACCTCAGAGAGCTTTTCACCTGTTGGCAGTACTTCTTCGAATACCCACATCCTCACTTCATCTTAAAATTCAAAACAAGAGATATTAGGGAAAATATCCAAAATTCGATTTTGAATCGGGCATTGCAGCAAAACATGAAACACAATAACAGGCATTCATGATCACAAAAACTCGTCGGGAAATGCAAACCGTGGAAGGAATTGAGCCTGAGAGCGTTGTGGGCGATGAGCTTAGCGGCGACACTTCCCCAGTTACCGCTGCCAACGACGGCGATCCTCGATTTCCTGTCCTCCGGCGCATCGACGGGAGGGAAGTTTCGGTTGATTTGGCCGTTCGGGGTCGGAGCATTCCACGAGCGAGCCATGGATGGATGGGGAGAAGAAGAGGTGAAGCGATTGGGGGAGGGGAATGGCGGAGATAAACGGGTGGCGGGGCGGAGAAGGCAGAGGCGTGTACGGATTGGAGGAATGAATGCGGGAGAAAGAGAGACGTTTGAAATCCAGAAGCGAACGGGAACGATGGAAGCAGAAACCATCTCCGTAGATCCGAGCATCCATTGCCAGAATCTTGGGATGGGAGAAGCTGGTTTCTAGTGCATTGTCAAACCAAACGGTTTGGTTCATTGTTTTTCTATGCAAAAAATGTGTGCCCAATTTTGATTATCTTATCAGACATTTTTTTCAGAGTTATATTTAACTAATTTTGTTTATTTATATTTACTATTCATTTTAAAAAAAATAGTTTAACTTTGTCACATTTTATTTTATAGAGTTTTTTTATCTAGTGTTTTATTTAACTAATTTTGTTTATTTATATTTACTATTCATTTCAAAAAAAATAATTTAACTTTGTCACATTTTATTTTGTAGAGTTTTTTATCTAGTGTTATATTTAACTAATTTTGTTTATTTATATTTACTATTCATTTCAAAAAAAATAATTTAACTTTGTCACATTTTATTTTGTAGAGTTTTTTTATCTAGTGTTTTGCCCTCATATGTATGTGGACAAAAAAATATGTGAACTTTATGTCAACTATAGCACTATGATTTTAACATTTTCCTATGATGGGTATATTACATACCCAGGTATCCTCGTCGATACCGAGGTGACATGTCAACGGTGAGGTCGGGTGACCAGTGACGGGTCGAGTCTTACAGATTCAGCTAGACGACTCGTTGGGGCATGACGATAGGTGACCGGTCACCTCGGAAATTAGGTGACCGGTCACGATCTACTTTTCCGGACTTGGCAAATCGAGTATTGGGGACACGATGTTAGGTGACCGGTCACCTCCGGAAAAAGGTGACCGGTCACGACTTTGGTCTTCAAGAATGGTCATTAGAAACACTTTTGGGCGCGACATTTGGTTACCGGTCACCCCCGGAAGATAGGTGACCGGTCACACTTTCGGTTTTCGAAGATGAACCTTGGAAGCTATGTTAGAAGAGTCGTGGATGACCGGTCACCCCCGGGTTGGGAGACCGGTCACTATCTTGAGCTCTTGAGGAATGAAGCATTGGGCTCCGTACAACTTGACCGGTCTCACTTTTGAGTTTCGATCTATGGATCACGGCCAGACGTATCCGCCTCCCCCAAACCCTAGTATCTAGGAGATCAATAGGGGGACCCACACCCGTCACTCAAGAGATCAGTGTGGTAAAGTCCTTTGGCACCATCCTAGATTTGTATCCAATCAATATATTCTGATTGCACAGTGATGGATGTTGTCTGGTTATTTGTCCTTAAGTGGGCAGCTTCCATACACCTACTGAGCCTCCTCTACTCTATAAATAATTTGTGATAGAGAGAGGAGAAGGCATTCACTACTACTTCCATAAAATCCTGTACACTCTAGAAAGAGTAAGAAATATATTCGGACTCGGGAGATTTACCCCGGTCTAGGTAATTCTGTGTTGTGTTCCTTACTATTAAGCTTATCTTTATTTACCCGGTTAGGCCTCCCTAACCCGACCCAGTTACCTACTTCTCATACCCGGTGGAATTTACACCATCATCCTAGATTAGAAGTTTGGTCATGACAATTAGTGTGAATCATTATGTACTTATATACTGGTGTAACTTGTATCCAGTGATTTAGTGAAAGACTATTACATGGACGTGAGTCCGGCAGAGTAGAAGAGTTCTCCGAAGTGTGTTAACAAATTTAGTGCATGTTTTTTACCCATTTTATAGTTACAATATTCTGTAACTGCTATAACACTCTGCATTATTTGTGTCCTGGTGACGGAAAAAGTGTTATAGCACATGTCTGTCATATGATCTATTACTATAACAAGGCTATAACATCCTTTCTAGCAACCTCTTTTTTTATCTGTTTGCATAGATTATTTTTGCTGATGATTTGTGTTGCCACAATGAACTTTCAGTGTAACAGTATGGTGTTTGATCAATACAAGATAACTATGGCTATGTTTGGGAAAAGCATCTTTTATTAATATTTTGGACAAAATTTTAATATTATACACTAACTTGCAAATTATTAATGGCAATTAGATAGACTTCTTAAAATAATAACTAGAGCCTCTAACGTTATTCCAAATAGCGCCTATATATACATTTATCCTCACATTTATTAATTTATTACACTCATTTTTCACTATATATTTTTATGTAGAATTTAGTCAAATAATATAATTAATCATATTATATATCTCTTTCAGAGCATATTACATTTTTATTTTTATTTATGCACTAATTTTAAAATAAATTTAATTCAAGAGAACTTTACTTTTGTAAATAAATACTGCCTTCTTCTTTTTTACCTCCCAATAAACAATGTGGCTATTGTAAATTCACCACGTTCCCTCCGACCAAAGGGATGATCAACAAAGACTCGATCCGAAAATGTTGTTTGACCATAATCAATAAATTACTAGTGGTTTATATGTCACAAATCATTTGTGTACGTTTTTTAACCTTACATTATTTTTTTCGTGTCCCCTATAAAACCCTCCCATCCTTTCATCATCCAATTCATTCTTTGGTTCTTCACTATTTCTTGAGGAATAACAAAGAATCATCACCATTTTCAATAAATAAATAAAAGGGAAAAAGAAATTGAATAATTCAAAAAAAAAATTATGGCACGTCAAGTTGTTGCATTTGCCCTCCTCTTCGTCGCCGCCCTCACCGGGGTGGCCTCCGCCGCCGTCTCCCCCAGCACCTCCCCGGTGTCGCCGCCCGCCGCCGCCGCCACTCCTAAGAGTAGCGAGGTGGTCGTCGACACCAATGTAGCCACCCCGGCACAAGCGCCTTCAGCGCAACCAGCGGGGCCCACGGCCTCATCACCAGCTGCTGAGACTGTGGCCCCCGAGGCCGCAGGGTCCCCAGACGAGGAGCCTTCGTCCCCACCAAACCCAGACAGCGAGCCCAGCAGCCCGCCTGCCGAGGGCCCGTCGTCTGACGCCCCTGACGCCAGCACGCCAGCAGAAACACCTTCCGCTGACGGCGACGACAGTGCCGCCGCTTCTTTGAAGGTTTCTGCTGTTCTCGGAGTCGCCAGCATTGCTGGCTTTTTCTTCTGAGAATTTTTATATCGAGGGATAATTTAATTATTTTCGATCTTTTTCCTCTGGAAAACTTCAATTTGTAGTGTAATATATTTACCCTACAAATTAGAATTTTCGGGGGATGTTTGTATTAAATTATATGTGCATGCAAACTTCAATTAATTTGTTTGATTTTTTTTCTTGTTCGGAATAAAATGGAGAGAAGAAACAAAATGCAAACTTAACAATAGTTGGATGATTTTTTTTGTGATCCATCACAATTAAACTTTCAATATTCCTTTGCACAATCATATTACTCCGAATTATTTGTCTCTAGACTAGATAGGGAAGAAATCACCAAAAATAAGATTAAATATATTCAAAATAACATTTTACACTATGATAATGTGACAATGTACGTATATTGTCATTTCACAATGTGTTTTGGTATTATATGTTGATGTTATTGGGATTCTACGTAATTATGCTTTAATTTGAATATAAAAACATAAAAGTCATATTTTGTTTATTTTCAAATACTCCTCGCCTCCATCCTGATATAAAATTATATTTTTGTTTTTCTTTTTTTTTCGTCCGGACTTAATCTTTGCATTTCTCACATAAATGTATGTTTGAAAAAAAGTATCCTTCCCTTCGTTAAAAATTTCCAACAACCTACTTATTTCCACTTTGTTGGTAAGGGCATTTTGGACAATTTTCCTTTATATTCAATCTCCAACTTAAAAATGAGGAAAAGTCAAAATTAGAAGATTAAAAGGTGACATTAGATGTTGTGTGACTTTAAATTATCCACACCATCCGGATGATCTTCCCAAATGAATATTTTGTATGTCTAAAAATGATCTTCTCATTACAATTTTTAACATTTAAATACATAATTGTTAACTTTTTTTTATTTATTTTACCTCACATATCTTATTTAATCAACTCTGTCCATCACAATAAGGGCAAAGTAAAGATTATATATATATATTTTTTTAATTCTCCATGAAAAATTCCAATGTATAAATCTGATAAATATTTCAATGTAGCACTTTTATTCATTATCCATTAGTCATTATTCAAGTAAATGTTCGCCATCACAGGTCATTATGAATATTATTATGTGCTATTTAGGGAATAAAATAATTTATATACTATTTAGAAAATGACTCAAGTTTTAGTGCTATTCAGTGCAAATATTTCTAGAATAAAAATGGCGAATATTGTAAAAAAAAACGGAAAAGCGGGTTTTCAGACGATAACATTAATAAGATTTTTGGACGGGGGAGAAAGTTAGTAAAATGTTGAACATTATCTCATTGAAAACAAATCACCATTTGTTTTGAAATTTTATATGTGTGTGTGTTCATTTAAGATTTTTAAACTAACTTCTAAATAGATGCTTTAAAAATTAACATTTGCTTTTTAAGCAGTCACTAAATTTTTGCAACATTTGCTTTTTTAGCAGTCTCGGAAACTTTTATTTATTTCTACGTTTTCATTGGTTATTTGGTAAAATAAAATATTCTTGACACCTCTTATTTCAAAGAACTTTTCATGTAATTTTTTGATATGTAAATTTTATTTTTTATTTTTATACCAATATGTAAATAAAATGAATAGAAAAAGCTTGATATTTTACCTCGGGAATACAAGTGTGACAAATATTTAGGGACGGAGGGAGTATACATTATTTCAACTATGATACTCCCTCCGTCCCAAATTAATTGCCACATTTGCTTTTTCAACAGTCGCGAGAACTTTTGTTTATTTCTACGTTTTCATTGGTTATTTGATAAAATAAAATATTCTTGACACCTCTTATTTCGAAAAACTTTTCATGTAGTTTTTTGATAAGTAAATTTTATTTTTTATTTCTTTACCAATATGTAAATAAAATGAATTGAAAAAACTTGATATTTTGCCTCGGTAATAGAAATGTGACAAATAATTTAGGACAGATGGAGTAAATAATTTAGGAAAGAGAGCTAGTAAAATTTGTAGCCGTTGGGGGCACTGAATGTATAAGAGCCTGTCTTTAATTTATACTCGTACTTTATAGGGAGTATGGCAGTAAAACTGTAAAAGCTATTAGAGTGATTTGGACAGAATTCCGATGATTTTTACCGTTGACCGCACTGCTTCTTCTTGAATCCAAGAGCGAGACAAAAATAAAAACAAAACATAATCCTTATTTCGAAAATTAATTTGACATATTTTTATCATAAAAATTAAATATTATATTGTTTTGTATGTTGATATCATTCACATGATAAGTCTTATTTTAGAATTAAAAATTAAATAGTTATTTTTATGTTACTTTCTTATGCTTATTTTAATTTTCATTTTTTTCATTATATTTTTCCCCTAGTTTTTTGAAAATATCAAAGTAAATTTTAGATTCTTCCCACATTTTATAAATGACATCATACTTCCTCGGTGTAATAAAAATCCTTTTTTTAAATCGATTTTTTAAAAAGTTTTTATGCATACATTATTACTAAGGCAAATTCCTACTTGGTTTCAAGAGCATTTACTAATCGACTTTTGGAATTGTTCATCTAAGCACTTTGACTCATCAAATTCTCTCAATGTGTAAGCCTAAATATAGTCATGTGTGATCTTGTTTGATTTGTCTAAACATATAGATTATTAATATATAATTTCTATAATTTTTTAATATACAAACTACAATATAAAATGGATTAAAGAAGTGCATTGGATGATGTTCTAAAAGGTAAGTGGACAAAGAGAGTGGGACAGAGAGAGTAATATTCTACTAACTTTTTACCTGCACGTCCAAAAATCTTATTAATGTTATCGCCTTGAAAACTGGTTTCTCTTTTTTTAACAACATTCATCATTTTTAATTCAAAACTTCTATCAATTTAATATAAATATTTATTTATTAATAAAAATAGATAAATAATAATAAACAAAATAAAAGTAATACGGAGTACATTCAAAATTCACATTAATCAAATATTAATTATTGAAATTAAAAAAAATAAAATTGAAAGAAAAAAATCAAAATTGAATACCATAAAGAAAGGGTTTAAAATAAAAAAATGAAATTTAAAAAGATGGATCGACGCCAAGGAAGAGGAAGTTTAAAAATGGATCAACAAAAACATGGAACAAGGGCGCGGCAGACCGTTACAGTTGGCGGCCGCCGCGATTTTAGGTGGGAATTTCAGTCTGGCTGAGTGCCGCGCTTGTGAAGTGCGCTGGAGGGGGGGGGGAGAGGGGAATGCGGCGGCCGCCAAGTTTTAGTATATTCATTTATAGACCTTAGTATATTCTACATTAATTTTATAAACCTTAATATATTGATATTATTTAAGAATTGAGCTTTTTACTACTAAAAAAGATCTTCTTGCTAGCCCATGAAAAGCATAAGAATGTCCACATTACATATGTAAACCTTAAAATCTTGAAAGAACAACTCTATTACTACTGCGTATATTAATAAGCATTCCTTTAATTTTATTATTAATTTGCTTTTTCTAAAAAAATAAGTAAAATCTAGTAGCACGAAGTGTAAAATTCTACAAATAACAAATTATGATTTAAAATATCACCAAACTTTTTCCTTATCATTTTCTTCATGCATTTTCATTAAAATATCACACTTTTCATTTGCATCAATACATACATAAAAAGAATGGATAAACTAAAGAGTATTACCTTTTTCCATCAACTAAAATAAAATTCCAATAACCAAACATTTTCATATTTTTTTTAAAAACAATTTGTAGATTAATCGTGAAATTAGTCGCTAAAAAAGTGACGAGTCAAACAACTTTCTTAATTAATTATTCTCGAGCCCTAGCCAAAACATCTTCTATGCCCTTAATAATTTGTTGTCATCCATTGATGACCACAATGCCTCACATGCAACCTTATAAGAGTTTCATATTCCATATTTTTAATTCTTGAAATAATAGTTAAAATGCATTTACATTAATAATTATGATCATGTATGTTATCAAAAAGCATAGTAAAAAGAAGATGTACATTGCCACATTAAGACACTCCGAACTCATATTTAGAGAATAAAAAATGAAAATTCTATTTTGGTACTTTCTCTATGTTTTACTCATATTAAAAGTGTTTTTTTAAATATTTTAGATTATTTTTACCTTAATACATGAAAACTTGTCAAAAAATAATGTCATATCTATAGATATCACAATATACTTCCGAGTATCATTTTCTTATAGAATCAAGAGTAATTTACTTAAATAGCACTAAGACATAATGACTTTCCTTAAATAGCACAACATATGTTTTTCTTCCCAATGTAGCACTTTTAGTCATTATGCATTAGTCATTATTCAAACAAATATTCGTCATCACTGAACATTATACATATTATTAAGTACTATTTAGGGAATAAAACAATTTTAGAGAGAAATGACTTAAATTTTAGTGCTATTTAGTGAAAATATTTCAAGAATCAAATGTCAAATTCTTATAATAAGATGTTCCAAATTTATATACCAAGGATTCTTTCAATAAAAAAAAATTTGGGCAACAATACTTCGTATTTTTTATTTTTAAATAATTTTATTACTCGGTAAAATCTAAAAATCAAACGGTAAATCTCAGTTATGAAATGAATAAGTGGGTATGGTCTTTTCTGAATGCTGACCCGCCAACACCCAATCTCCCGTTATCGCAATCCGGGTCTCCCCCACTCTATCGACAATGTGATCCGGATAAAACACCCAGATATCCAATTTCAACTCTCCTCCAATCCCATCTTCCCACGTGTCACGCGGGCCCCACACCCCGGCCCCACCTACTCATTGCTTATTCCCCTTCTTCCTCCCCACGCTCAAAGTCCTCACTCTTTCCAAACCATTTTTTTTTACTTTCTGTGCTCTCTCGGCCGGCAGCAGCATGAGCAAAAAACGGGCCAGATCCACCCGGAAGACCCGAACCCGGACCCGGAAACCGAAATTCCTCAGCCTCCGTCTCCAGTTCCCGGCGGAGCCGAAGCAGGAGCCGCCCGAATCGCCGCCGCCGTGCGTGGTCCCCGAGCCGGAGTCCGCGACCCCGCCGGTGGTTGTCAAGCTCGAGGACTCGGCGGCGGAGGAGAGCACCGTCGCGTACGACCTCTTCTCCGCGGCGGAGAGCGACGGCGCCACCACCACCATCACCGCTCTCCTCGGCGCCCCCTCCACCTCCGCCTCCTCCGGGGAGGGTCCCCTGAGATTCTCGTACGGATGCAGGGGAGCATCGCTGGCCCGGACGGCGCTCCGTAGCAAGCAGAGGGACCCCTGCGAGGAGAAGTGGGTGTCTTACTCCGAAGTCACCAGCTGCGCCGCCGCCGTCCCCGCCGCCGATCGGCGGCGTCTGTCGTTGAAGCTCGATTATCAGGGGATCATCAACGCTTGGTCCGACAAGGGCCCACTTTACATTCAAACGGAATCTCCTCAGACGGTGCCGGACATATTTAACGACGATTTTCTATCCAACGTAAGATCTCCACACTCTTTTACTGTATTTATTGACTCCGTTAATTATTAAAAACGATGGTTTCTTGTAACACTTAGAAGGTGTTTGGGATAGAAGGTGTTTGGGAGTATGGTGAGTTATGTAAAAGTAGAAGTCATAATTTAGAAGCAGAAAGCATGTATTTGTAGCTTTGCTAGAAAACACTTCTAGACCTTAATTTAACTTCTAAAGTCATAATTTATAAGCTAAAGCAGATTAGCAAACATTTAAAATTGTGTTTTAGTAAAGTAGAAGCTATAAGTTATTTTCAAATGCAATCTCAAACACCCTCTTATACTAAATGATGGGGATTTATTTGTTCATTAAACATACTTCCTCCGTCCCTAAATAGATTACAATTTTTTTTCGCTCTCCTCTCAATAACTTTTGTTTGTTTACGCGATTTCATCAAGTATTTGATAAAATAAAATATTCTTGTCACCTCTTGTTTTGTAGAACTTTTGACGTAATTTTTTAATATGTAATTTTTATATCTTATTGATATACCAATTTGTAAATAAAATGATTTCAAAAAGTAGGAAATTTTACTCCGTAACCCGCAATTTGTAATCAAATTGGGGACGGAGGGAGTATGTTTTTGAAATAAATAGTCATTAATTAATGATTCATTTATTCATATTCTCCAAATCATATCCAATTATTCGAAAACAAATGCTTTCTTCTTTAAAAATTGGGCTTAAAAATTCAATCTTTTTTAATCCGTAGTTGATTAGTCCCAATCTCAACTACTACCTGGCACAATAAAGTTCTCACTATTTATTCCCATAAAAAAGTTTTCACTTTTTATAAGTTCAAATTGTATTTTTTTTTGATAAAGTAACTTATGATACTTTTTTATTAATAAAAGTTTAATGTAATTTTAAATCTGATTTCTTCTGCGATTTAATAATAGGGGTTCTAGGGGAGAACTTTTTTTTTTTGAAATAAAAAAGGTTGAATAATCACATGGTCAATATAATAGAAGTGCGTGTTAGGACATAAACGTGATGCCAAAAAGGTTCACTAAAAAGGAGTGATGTTTGTCAATCTTGAAAACCTTTTTTCCTATGTTAGTTTTGGGAATATTTCGATTTGGGTTATGTCTTTAATCTTTATACTCAAATAAATTTACCGGCAAAATTGAGCCAGATCTTAGTATCACGGACGAATTTGTCTTAAAAATACGAGTAACGAATTTTAGATTTGGCATTTAGAAAAATACAACATTGTTAAAAAGTTTCTGTAAATGCTATGAATATTATGCATATACTCTAACTTTATTTACTTTATTTGCATATTTTAATTACCTACTAGAGGGGGAGAATAGTACAACAAAAGTTCTATGCTCTCTAGGTAAATGTTTGTTCGTGTGTTTTTATTAATTATGGAATATTTGATAAAATAAAATATTTTTTCATTTTTTATATTGTAAAATCTTTGATATACTCCCTCCGTCCCACTGTCTTTGTCCACTTACCTTTTGGCACACCATCCAATGCACTTCTTTAATCCATTTTATCTTGTAATTTGTATATTAAAAAATTATAAAAATTATATATTAATAATCTATATGTTAAGATGAATCAAACAAAATCACACATTATTATTTTTAGGCTTACACATTGAGAGAATTTGATGAGTCAAAGTGCTTAGATGAACAGTTGCAAAAGTCAAAAGTGGACAAAGACAGTGGGACGGAGGTAGTATATACTCCGTACATTGGAACACCGTAATTTAAACTTTGTATTTCTATAACAATTTTTAAGTAGAAAAATTATAAAAATGATAAATTTTATATACAGTAAAAATAATTGAATGTGCATTGAGTTGTTAATAAAAATGATTGAGAAACACAAAAAAGAAAAATAATGGAGTGGTGGGTCCAGGCCCATAAGCACTTTTGGGCTTTTCTATCACGGGGGTCCTCCACATTCGTGCACTTGTCCGTTGAGATAAACAGTGCACCCCGCCGGGGGTCATAAATGTCAGATCAAATTATTACATTTTCCGTCACTCGTCCACTCTGCATACGTGGCAATGATAGTGTGCTCAGATCTATCTATCCCCAATTCAAAATGGCATTAAATTTTACTTCCGACTAATATGATCTCAAAATCAACTAAAGAAATACTCTCTTCGTCTCAAAATCTTTGTCACATTTCCTTATGTCAAGAAATACTTCCTTCGAGGATCAGAAGGGTATGAACCAGTTCAGCTCATTTGAATTAGGCTGCATTTCATTCGCATGATCCGATCTGATTTTTTGAAGATGTAGTCTGATATGATCTGATTGTTATTATGTTTAAAATTGTTTGTGATTTGGTATGGTCTTATCTGATTTTAATAAGAATATGTAATAAGCTGAAAAAATAATAAAAATTTGATTGAATTGCAAAAAAAATGCAGGGGGCATGGAGCGGGCGGGAGAGTAACAACATGAGCTTGTACGCGGTCCCAGAAATGGCGGGAAGCAAGTTCAGAAACGACCGCGAAAAGGCGGGGGATGGCGGCGACGACGCGGCAATTGCAGTGGCGGGGCAAGTTCAAAGGGCGGCAAGCGTATTGAGATACAAGGAGAAGAGGCAGAATCGGCTCTTCTCCAAAACCATTCGTTACCAAGTCCGTAAGCTCAATGCCGAAAAGCGTCCTCGCGTTAAGGTACGTGGTTTATTTTTATTTTTGTATTCCATTCTTCCCAATTTAAGCTGCATGTTTACTACTTACATGGTCAAACTTTAACAACAATGTTTACCCATTTTTACGAACCATCTGAGAAAAGAATAGTCTGGTCATTTCTTATTTTATAGATCTTTTGATGTAGTTTTTAAATATATAAATTTTCATGTTTAATTTCTTACTAATTTTCAAATAAATTAAATTATAAATTACTTTTGTCAAATCTTGGAAACAGCGACATTAGGTTCTTTTTTGGACACAGAATACTTTTTTTGTTTGTCCCAAAATTTGTATTGGGCTCATTTTGTGACACAATATATGTTCATTTTTTGCAGGGTAGGTTTGTTAGAAGAGATTGAAGGACCTTTTTTTGTTACTTTTTGATTAATTTGTTATGCACCAAGTCATATGAGGAGTGCCCAAGGACTATTATATAATTGACTAAAGATGAGGGTTGTCTAATGAAATTTTGGGTCTCACATTGCAACTTGTAAAGGAAATTAGGACTGTCCGCCAATAATGATTATGGCTCTTGTGAAATAAAATTGCTGGGCGGACTTGTTATAAAATTTAAAAATGAATAAATTGGTAACTTTTGGGTAGTCACTTTTTTCCCCCATTTTTTTCTTTCTGATTCACTCATTTCCAATTCAGTTGATTCCACGCTTTTTATTTAAAGTACACTTAACTTTCACTTTGCTCCATTTCAAAATAATCTTTTCATTTTCAAAAATTAAAATTATTGTCTTAATTACTATTTTAACTTCTTGATAATTTTTTTATTTGCATATATTTTTAGATTATCTAATAAAATAAATTATTCTTGTAAATAAAAATGAGGCACACTACGGTTTGACAACTATGACTTGACAACCATTGCTTATGCTATTATATGTTTGACTAAATACATAGGTCTGAGTGAGTTCTCGAGGATGGAGTCCATCCGTTTTTTAGTGAATGCATAGCAATAGTTAATGAAAATATGCAAACCACTTTAATGAGACACGCTATGATTTGACATGTACTTACTCAAATAGATGATAGCATAAGCAATATGACATCTAGTGTTAATCATGATGTATGTAGTCGAACATATAACATTCGAATAAGGCACATATTAGAGTATCTCACATTGAAAATAATTAAAGAAAACATAATCGACTTACAAGCTTTTGAGCTAAACTATGTAATTATTTGGATTCAATCTAAATATCATATGATGCAGTCCAGAGATACACCTCGTCCGTCAAAGTATCTTAACGTTCATTCCTAACAACTCGCAAATCTTTAGCCCAGTTATCTGTATGATATGCATCTCCAACGGCCTGTGGCCTATTTAACCTGTTTGTTCGTCTGGGAGTCCATACCCAGTAGCTCGAAATTCTTTAGGTGTTGTTGCTCAAAACAATTTAGGGCGATGGAAATCCATTTGTACTTTGTCAAATATTTAGATTCAAAATGACTCGTATGGGCACTTGATGAGGAGTATTAAAGTATCCCAATTGAAAAGAAAAATTATTGTATATAAGTTTTTTTAATTGAACTAGATAATCAATTAGATTCAATTTTTTAATGCGATTCAACCCAACTAGTTTAGAACCAATCCAGTGACTCATACCCCATCCTATATTCTATCAACACATTTTTATCTCAGTGATTTTAAATTTAATTTTAGATAACATATCTGTACTTGTGAGTAGTTAAAGGAACATTTACAAGTTTAACATCATAAATTACTTTTCATGCAATTATCAAACTTGATGTTTGATTGCCTAGAAAAAAGTGAAATTTGCATTAAATAGGACTAAAACATAATGACTTTCCTAATGTAGGACTTAAACTTTTTTATTCTCTAAATAGGACTTAATAATGACCTCGCGGGAGGAATAATGTCCAGTAGTAATGCTAGACATTTACTTGAATAGTGACTACTTATTAATGACCAAAAGTCCTACATTGGGAAATAAAAACATATGGTCCTATATTGGGAAAGTCGTTATGTTTTAGTCCTATTTAGGTAAATTTCTCTAGAAAAAATTGGCAATAATATACATTTGTTTTAATTCATATTTATACAGGGCAACTAAAACCAATATGATTTTAATGGTGGTTAATTGACAATAAGAAGAAAAAAAATCAACAAAATGTATTCTCTCCTTTTGAGTAAATCCATTAGCCATAAGCCTAGTAGCTTTGAATCTATTACTTCTAGGTTCTTCCATTGACTTTATATAAGTACTTAAAGTTTCCACTTTCCTTTTTCGTTCGTCCACAATTAAAGTTCCCGTTTCTATTTTAGGAAAGTTTTTAGAAAGGAAATGTCCTTCCTACCCTTTTCCCATCTTCTTCCTCTCCTTCTTCCGTTTCCTTTTTCTATTTCATTTTTTTTCCTTTCTTCCCCTGCTACTTTCTTCGTACGTTTCTTCCTTTTTCTTCCTTTTTCTCTTTCTTCTTCATTTTTCTCTTTCTTTTTCTTCTTCCTCGTTCTTACTCCTCTTTCTTCTTCTTCGGTCATCTGCTTGTTTTCTTCAATTTTTTCTCTTTCTTCTTCCTTTTTCTTCTTCTGTCTTCTTCTTTCTTCTTCTGTCTTCTTCTTCCTTCTTCTTCATTGTTTTCCATTTCTTCTTCCTTCTTTTTCTTTAATTTCTTCTCCCGTCAACCAGATCTGATGGATCTTACNGATGCAGGTCTGCGACTGCGAAGATGTCGGAGGCTTGGGACGGCAGGGGGCGGTGACGGCGGGGGACAACGACGGCGGGGGCTTTCAACGGTGAGGGGTTGCAGAAGCCTCGTCAGAGGTGGGGGGCTAGATGTCAGTGGGGGAAAGGGGTGAAAGGTGGAAAGGTATATTAGGAAAGTCAACTCAAATTTCCTCCCACATAAATTTGCGCACCAAATCAAACTAGAAACTTTAATTTTGGACGGAAGGAGTATAAATTTCCATATTTGGTTAATTCCAAGAATTCCATCACTTTTTTCATGTCACTACCCTATTTTTTTTTTTAAACATTTAGATTTTAAGGTTGCACTTAAAATATTCAAACACATGAAAAATAAACTCAAACATATTATAATCCGACACATATCTCAAAGGTTTAACATCCTTAAACTTCTTTTCTGTATATCCCTAGTAACTCTATAATCGTGTAAATCATTTTCATAATGTATTTCAATATTATCATGCTCCAGCGCATTACGGATAATCCCATCTTGATTAATGTATAAATCACCATTTTGAATTCATTAGATACGACATTTTTACCTATCACCATTTTGAATTCATGCATGTGCACCATTCACCGCAACCTATATCCCTTTACTCCTTAAAGGCATTTCAAAGAAACACGTGATTTACATCTTGGTTTAAATTAATCTTATCATTTATCGATGTACATGCCCAATACAATCAAATATATGTATGCAGGTACGACAAATTAAGAAGTTCCCAAGAAAGTATAACTTCTCGGTATTTGTTTTCTAAAGGTATATCTGATTTAAACCAAGATGGACATCTCACACTTGACGATATGCATGGAATCCATGAAAAGAGAACGATACATAAAAACACAACTCCCCCGTCCCATTTTATAACGCCTGTTTCGGTTTACGATGTTTGACTTAAGTTATTTTCGAATCATTTTATATGACAAATGGTATAGAGTTAAAAAATAAAAATTACATATCAAAATACTACATCAAAAAATTTACAAACGTAGTAGTGACAACAATATTTTATTTTATCAAATTGTTAACGAAAATAGAGAAAGAAAGTGAATAAAGTTTGACCCTGTGAATAGTGAACATGCATTATAATTTGGGACGGAGGGAGTATATAACTTATGGGCATTTCTACACCCTCACTTCACTGCTAAGATGTGTCTTTTACGTTACACCCTTTGTCCATCATAGATCTTCTCAAGTGTTATTTTCGTTTGCCTAAAACTTATTCGTTACCTTTTCAATACTCAAAATACCATGCTACCCTAACTTACTTTATTTATTACGCATTACCCACCTCATTTAATACACTTTACTCACATTCATTTATGATACTTTATTAAATTCATACCTTTTTCCAACTATTCTTAGAAATTATAAAATGTCAATATGAGAAGATCTATGACGAACGGAATGAATATATAACTTGCTTAATTTATTTGTTGAATGTAGAATATCAAGTACTCTTTGTCTTTAAACAATTTGGCATTTCCCCTTACAATATTTGCTATAAATTATTTTTGATAAAAATCTATTTTAAGTATTGATATAAAATTTAATTCTAAAAAAAAATTATGAGAAAATGAAAACTTTAACTCGATAAAAATAAGGAAAAGTTGGCTATTTAATTATTCTAAGAAATGATTAGGAACGAATACTAACTCCATCCCATATTATTTTTCAATCTAATTTCAATGAGTCAAACCGGATAATTTTTTATTGTCAATAAAATAAAAATTACATTACACATGAGTACAAAAATTATTTTACTGGATTTATTTTACAGAAAATATCAATTTTCAGTTATTAAATTTCGCCAATTTTATTTGAAAAAAAAAAACAAACTAGGGGAATATCAAATAAGTAAGTCATCAAAAGTAATACGGAGTACTCCGTATCTGTATAATTTAATCGTTTATATATAAACACACACTGACACACTCCTTAATTTTAAGGTATAACTTTTGTGGTTTTCGAGAATTGAAAAATATTTCGATATCATTTTATATGGGGTATTTGGATCAAAGAACTAATTATAGAGTTATAGAATAATTTATAGAATTAAAATCAAGAAGAATTTTTAAAAAACACGAAACACCGTTTATGGAACTAATTCATAATTTGTGGTCAAAAGATACAAAAAGGTCAAAAAAAAAGACAAATAGACAATAACTTGTAAGGGGAGAGTATGGGCATGTTTGGGGATAAGTTTAAATATTAGCATTAGGTTTTAAAAAAAGCTATCTACGTTTTTAAGTTAATCTGTACCGTTGATTTTTTATCTAAAATGCTAAAACTAATTTATAACATTATTCCCAAACATGCCTTATATATACAGGAGTATGTGAAACACTAGTAATCTTTAGATCCCGAAATTGATTGTAATTTTTTTCGCTCAGTTCTTTATGAATTTGATTTTTTGTGTGTTTTCATTGATTACTTAATAAAATAAAATATTTCCGTCATCTCTAATTTTATAGATCTTTTGACATAAATTTTTAATACATCTGTTTAATACGGAGTATTTTTTTTCTTAAATCAATTTTTAAATAAAATAAATTCAAAACATACGAGATCTTACTTTGTTATGCGAAAATTATAATCTAATTTAAGACGGGAGAAAGTAATATAATTGAATTACCTTTTGGAAGTAGAAGCGGTAGATGATGATGAAAGGGAAGGAACGTGGGGAGGAAGTCAAAGGCCAATTTTTTTGTTGGCAGAAGATTAGAGAGAACAAAACTGCGCATACCCAAAATATAATTACTAAGCTAATTAATTAATTCTCAAAGATTTATATAGATCATATATATATCTATGGGCATGTTCATCTGTGCTCTCTCTCTTCTGTCAACACCGCCGCCGTCGACCCACCGCCGCCGAGCCTCGCGGCTGCCGCCTCCTTGTATATGGTTGCATATATTTAATGGCGGGTTGTATGTATATATAGACGGATCGGAGTATTCTCTTTAGGTGGGGAAGGGATAATATAAATATACTGCTCGGGTTAGCTAATGAACTTAAATATATCATGTTTTAATGAGGAAATAGGTTAAACTAAAATTAAAATATAAAGAAAATACCAAAATAAAAAATTTCATAGTACTTTTATGGAAAAATTACGGAGTATTTAAATAACATTATAATAAAGACAAAATCCTTAAAAAACACCAGGATTAGCAAAAGTACTATTTCATTTACATAGAAATTTTGAAATGACAACATTGACCTCATGTTAAATTTGTAATGGTATACGAGATAGAAGGGTAGTCTAGGTAGTGCCAATTAAAAAGGGTGCTTATATAAGAAAAAAACAAGAATGATGCTATTTGGTATACCACCAATGTTTAGGTGCTATTTTTGGAGTAAAATCTCTATTATCAAAATAGTAATTATAATTTTAATAAGGTCAACATATAATACCAAAAATACAAATTCTTATTTAAGGGGTTTGACGTTCATTTCCGAAAGGAAATGCAAGGGGCACCCTAATATTGTACGGAGTACATCATTTGAACGCCAAAGACAACACACATGCAAGATTTATGTACCCAAACAAAAAAATAGAGAGATGCTAGAGGTACACTAAAGATGTACCTCAAATGTATACCACATGTCTTTTTACCATTCATTTTTATTTGGTTTTTATTTATTTATTTTGAATACCACATGCAAATTTTTTTGCTTATGGAGAGGGTGGGGATTATTTAGTGTACCCCTAGCATTTTCCAAATAAATATCTGTATTTGTATTTGGTGTATACAGAAAAGAATATTTGTTGGGGGGTACCTTAATACTTTCTCCGCACTAAATAATTTTCAAATTTTACTATACAAAAATTGTAGAAAATTTTGTTTATTTGTGTGTTTTCATTGATTATTTGATGAAATAAAATAGTTTTATAAGTTTTTGTTTTATAGAACTTTTAGTATATTTTTTAAATGTACAAGTGTTATTATTTATTTATATATCAATATTTAAATTCAAAAAGTTTGAGATTTTATTTTATTTTACGTAAAGCGTAAAAGATTTATGGTCTGTTTGGTACATGGAATTGACAGAATTTGAATTGAATTGAAATTGAAATTCTATAAAATTAAATTCAATGAAATTGAGTTCTCCAACCCCAATTCATTTTTTGCACTACCAATTCCAAATTCACATAATTTTATGCTACCAAACACCAGAATTGAAATTGAAGCCCCAAATTACAATTCCACAACTTGAATTCCGTGTACCAATCGGAACCTTAGGCCTCGTTTGGTACATGGAATTCAAACTATGGAATTGGAATTGAAGATCTCAATTCCAATTCTGGTGTTTGGTAGCACAAAAATTATGTGGATTTGGAATTGATAGTGCAAAAAATGAATTGGAATTGGTGAATTCAATTCTATGGAATTGAATCCCATGGAATTTTAATTCCAATTCAATTCCAATTCCATCAATTCCGTATACCAAACCGACTCTTAGACTTTTTTTATTGGAAAGGATGGAAGGGATAGTAGGTAACTATACAACTGTAGAATGATGTAACCAGCCGTGGTACTGAAGTTGAAAGAAAGGTTGGGAGGGGGCATTAAAATAATTGCATTAGGTGATAAGGTACGAGGGTGTCGTGTGTCTACTGGTTCACTAGTCACACTCAAACACACTTTCATTCCTACCTAGGCATCTCACACTCTTAACATCCCTGTCCTCTCTTCCTACACAATCTATTACCAAGCATATTCTCAATTTTTTTGTTCAAAATTTTCCATGTCTGAGCTGTCCAAAATCCGAATGCACTAGCCCTCGACGCCTAGTTCATCTACCCGAGTGGGTGAGATGAAAGAACCAAATGTCGAAAAGGAAGGAGCTAATGTAGAGGTTCTGACTTAGAGGCGTTCAATCGTAAGCCAGCGCACGCTAGCTTCGCACCACTCGTTTTTCAACCAAAATATAGTTTGAGGTACACTCCTTTTTTGATAAGAGTTCACAAAAAAATTATCGGCTCGTCGAGCAAATGTCTCTCGTTAACCTAGACGACTTTGATGATGAGGACCCCATTTCACGACCGATCGGAAGGGAGATGACAAAATAAATTGCCTCGGGTTCTGCAGGGTCCAGCACCATTTCCTCTCACAACGATATCATGTTTGAACAAATGCGAGTACTCCCTCTGTCCACCATAGATCTTCCCAATAGCCCTTTTTCTTTGTCCACAATAGATCTTCTCATTTCATTTTTTAACAAGTAAAATACCACAACTACCCCCACTTACTTTATTTATTACACCTCATCCACCTCATTTAATACACTCCACCCATTTTTCATTAAGGGTATTATGGTAAACTTTCACCTTTTTTCAACTCTCCTTAAAAACCACCAAAAATCAAAATGAGAACATCTTAGGCGGACGGAGGGAGTATTTAATATTGGGGAAGAATAGAGGGAAGAGAAACAATAGACAGAGAAGGATGAGCTCGAAATAATGAAAACTGTCTTTGATATGTTAACTATCTTCAAACGTATGTATTACAAGAGAAGATAAAACGAGACCAAGGCTAAATATAACTTGTCTTAGTTTTTTTGTAATGTAATTTTTCAATTTAATAATTTTTTTATTGGATGCTGTTTTTTATTTAATGAATAATAATTTTTGTTTTAATTCAATTAACTAATGAAATCTTATTAATTTAAATTTACAAAATGTGTATTAAAAATTGAAAAAGGTAAGTTAAAGCTGATGTGCTAGAGAGAAAAAGTTTGGAACTCTGGACTTCAAACATATTTCAAGTGCTCTTAGGTCAAATCTCATTAAAAATTGAAATCCAATCGATTATTTAGTTCAACTCTATAACTTATATACTCTTTCCGTTCAAAAAAATTACAACATTATGCTACATGAAGCAATTTTTTTAATTTTTCAATTCGTTTTATTTAAAGATTGGTATATAAATAAAAATAAAACTTACATATTTAAAAATTACATCTAAAATTCTACAACACAATAGGTGACAAAAATATTTTATTTTACCAAATAATCAATGAAAACGTGAAAATAAACAAAAATTCACGTGATTTCTAAATACTGAAGTGCGACAATCTTTTTTGGATGGAGGGAATACAAATTATTTTTCTCTTCAGTTTTCAATATGGTATAGAGTCTAACACTCCGCAAGTGGAGAATCCATTTTAAATCTGATCGGTTGAGCACTTGAAAATAGATTCTCCTC
Source organism: Cuscuta campestris (assembly GCA_900332095.2). Taxonomy (NCBI): domain Eukaryota; kingdom Viridiplantae; phylum Streptophyta; class Magnoliopsida; order Solanales; family Convolvulaceae; genus Cuscuta; species Cuscuta campestris. Next base: position 1,401,665 of record OOIL02004480.1, on the reverse strand, counting down.
TCATTCTGTTGTTTTTTAGTAACAACACCTTAAAGACCAAGAGCCATTATGCATGAACTTTCAGACGAGCAATCAGATTAAGCAAGCCACATGTCGTTAGATATGCATGCCACACAAACAACAAGAATGAGGTGGGGTAGAAATTACGTCTAGACGAACAACTTGATAAATGAGGTGGACTAAAACTCGCTCTGATATCATAATGGAATTTAGGATGAGGTAAGGGTCATTAGGCTGGCGATAAAACATTTAGTCGAACCATATTAAAAGATTGAGTTCAATCGATTAAATAATGTAACTCTAGATCTTATATAACATTTACTTTTTTCTTCAACTTTTCATATGAAATAGACTCTAACAAACTAAATTTTACCTTGATAATAATTATTTTTATTAAATCTTAATAAAGTCTTTTAACTTGTCAAAGTCACAAAACTTTCTACCATAATGCCTTAATGAAGAGAATGTACCTTCAGAGTATAATATCTCAAATTTTAAGGAATCTGGAATATATTTTGGATAATGTAGAACCTGAAATTTCGTTCTAGAAAATCAAAAGTATCCCAAAATATATTTTAGATAATTTGGAACTTATGAGTTTTACTAGAAAATCGAAGGTACCCAGAGTAATATTCTATAATGAATATGTCTAGACTAACATTTAACATGTTGTTCTTAGCACATCATATTGCTCATTGAGAAACCCAATGGATGCAAACTAATAAGATCGATGTGTTATGTTCCATCTTGGAATATCCTTTAGGAGGGGGAGTTATTATACTTCTTCACATTTAAATAGATATATACGAGTATGAATATAGATTTCATGGTGAATCTAACAGTCAAATTTTCTTTGAGAATTCTCATGATCCTAATACATCTGCTAATATAAAGACATATCCATTCGCGAATTTTATATTGTTCATGTAAATTGAAGGGCTATTTTAGAATATAGAACTGTTATAGTCCAAGTAAGGAAAAAAATTTTTGGGCCAAAACCAGACCGAAAAAAATGGTTTGGATCAGATCAAACAAAAAAAAATTGGTTTGGAGTATAAATTACTCATTTTAATTAAAAAATTGTGTTTTATTAAAATATAGATATTCTCCTAAAGTTCACATTTATATTATTAAAATTTAAGAAAAAAATTATGTTTTATTTTGATATCTCCAGTCGTAATTAAAAAATCAGCCAGAGCAAACCAAAGACCAAAATCTTAAAACTGTGTAGACTGAGCTTGTTTTTTCAACTTATTACATATTCTTATCGGAATAAAATCAGATCAGAATAGAAACACGTTTTATTATACTACCTCCGTCCGAGAGTATTTGTCCACTTTCATTTTTACACACCATTCATTCATCCAATACACTTCTTTAATCCATTTTATCTTGTAATTTGTATATTAAAAAATTATAGAAATTATATATTAATAGTCTATATGTTAAGACAATTCAAACAAGATCAGACATGACTATATTTAGGCTTACACATTGAGAGAATTTGATGAGTTAAAGTGCTTAGATGAACAAATTCAAAAGTAAAAACTGGACGAATATTCCGGGACGGAGAGAGTAATTACTATCAGATCAAATAAAATGAAAACTTAATCGAATTAGAACCAATCAAATAAGCTAAAAAACGAGTGATTAAGAATCCAACCCAAATCCATTTAATCTGGATTCGATTTGGACCTATTAGATTGGGTCTGGTCCTCCTAAGTAAGAGGATAACACATTAGTGTCGAGGCCCAGGACGAGTTCTTTCTGGACCCAACAAACCCGAAAATCTGTACTCCCTCCATTTGCAAAAAAAACTTCCTATTTTGAATTAGATTAAAAATAAGGAAGTGTTAAATTATAGTTGATTTCCAATTTTGCCCTTAATGTGATGGGTAAAAGTAAGATGTGATGGATACATTATTAGAGAAAAAGTATGATGTGATAGGTAGGGTATGAAAAAGTAAGGGTAAATGTGGTTTTTTATTAGAAAGTGGAAATGTTTTGTTGGAAGTGGAAAAAATGAAAGATGAAGTGTTTTTTAGAATGGAGGGAGTATTATTCTTTGTAGATTTATCTCACTTTATCCGTTCTCAGATTTCTTCTGTTCAAAGGGATGCGATTATTGCATGAACCCATCAATCTTGATTTCCCTCTAATCCCGTGCGCCTGTCTCAAAAATTAAAACTTTTGAAATATCAGTTCTGGGTTGAATTCATGAGCTCAATAGCGCATAATGCAAGCTCTGGTTGTGAGAATCGATTCTTGGAAGGTATACCAGTCTGAATCTGGACAGGTTTGTCCTTCAAATTCATTTTCAAGAAGAGGGTTTCTTGAAAAATCGGGTCTTTCTGCCACTAGTGTCTTGTTTGGATCAAGGACTGTGGGAAGTGCCCATAGTTTGAATTTGTTCAGCCCTCAAATTTCTCTGCCTGGGTTCAGGTTTCAAATCTCTTGCAGTCAAAGAAAAGATTCAATCTGTACCATTTCCGAACAAGATTCACCTTCATGGAACCGAGTTCCGGAGTTGACTCAGTACGAGGATGATGACAAATGTATGAGAAGAGCGAGGGTTGATGTGAATGAACTTGCACAGAGATTACAGACTGCCCAGAGTGCAGATGAGTTTGAAGAGATTCTCAAGGAGAAAGACGAACTCCCGGTTCGAGTGTACTCAGATTTGATTAAGGTTCTTGGTAAGAACAATGGGCTTGATTCTGCAATCTCTCTTGTTGATTGGCTAAGAAAAAGAAGAGCAAGTCATGAAGATGTTTCTTCTTCTTCTTGTGTTCTTCCAGACATTTTTATCTATAACAATCTTTTAGGAGCAGCAAAAGAGGCCGAGAAGTACGATGTGGTTGAGAAAGTGATATCAGACATGTCCTTAGCTGGAATTGATCCCAATGTTGTCACATATAACATTCTCATGAGTTCTTATATACAAAAAGGCCGAGAACTCGAAGCTCTCGATCTTTTTAAAGAGATGGGAGACAAGGGTTTATCTCCAAGCCCCATTTCCTATTTCACAGTGCTATTCGCTCACAGGAGACTGGAAGACGCGTTTGGAGCCGTGAAATTGTTCTTAGAAATTCGAGACAAGTGTTATGAAGAATCTGAGTTTCCCAAGCTTGAGAATTTCACGACCCGGATATGCTACCAGGTGATGAGAGAATGGATGACAAGGGGAGAAAATTTAAGCACAAAAGTGTTGAAACTGCTGATAGAAATGGACAAGGCAGGGATTGAACTTGGCTGCGCGGAATATGAACGCCTCATTTGGACATGTAGGCACGAAGAACATTATACTGTTTGCAAAGAACTGTATGTGAGGATAAGAGAAAGAAACTTGGGAACCATTAGCCTATCGGTTTGCAACCATGTGATTTGGGTAATGGGGAAAGCCAAGAAATGGTGGGCAGCTCTTGAAATATACGAAGATTTGTCGGATAAAGGCCCAAAACCAAACAAGATGTCTCATGAGCTTTTAGTTTCACATTTCAGGGTTCTTCTTGGTGCAGCTAGGAGAAGAGGGATATGGAAATGGGCCATTAGGTTACTCGATAAGATGGAAGAGAAAGGGCTAAAACCGGGAAGTAAAGAATGGAACGACGTCCTCATTTCGTGTTCAAAGGCTTCAGAAACTTCGGCAGCCATAACAATATTCAAGAGAATGGTTAGAAAAGGGCAAAAACCTAATGTCGTGTCCTACGGGGCGTTGTTAAGTGCCCTAGAAAAGGGGAGGCTCTTTGATGAGGCAGTTCAAGTATGGAAACATATGGTTAAGGTAGGGGTTAAACCGAATCTGCACGCGTATACAATTATGGCTTCGATTCTTTGTTCCCAAGGTGAATTCGATGCGGTAAATCACATCATCCACGAAATGACGAGGTGTGGGGTTAGTCCTACAGCTGTGACTTTCAATGCTGTCATCAGCGCTTGTGCGCGTAACGGTATGGGGACTGCAGGGTACCAATGGTTTCAGGAAATGAAAGCTAAGAATATTAGCCCGAACGAGGTGACCTACGAAATGGTGATTTTGGGACTTGCGAATGATGGTAAGCCGAGGATGGCCCACGAGCTGTACCTTAGGGCTCGAAACGAGGGCATGGTTCTTTCGGCAAAGGCTTATGATGCAGTCGTCGGTTCTTCGCGGGTACATGGAGTTACTGTTGATCATTTGACTCTCGGGGTTCGGCCACCCGAGAAACATAAGAGAAAGATTTGATGATGGTTGTGGAACTATGAAGGCTCCTTTGAATCACACAATAAGAATGTGGTCCTTAAATTTTGGATCCTTTTGAGTCACACTATATGCATTTGGTCTACTTTTAGCCCTTGATAACAGAGTGAATCTACACCTAATGAAAAAAGAGTGGTATTTTTTGTTATCAAGGGTTTTTTTTTTGTTATCTATATGAAAAAATCTATCATATACATAAAATTTACAAGTTTTTTTAAAATTTATTTAAGTTGTAGGTAAATGTTCATTTGACTTAGATGAAGGTTCACCATAGAAGTCCATAAAAGCATTTGCCCACAATTTAACCTAAAAAAAAACTCCATCCACCATGAAAATAAGTTCTTATTTGCATTATGTAACATATTTTTTTTAAAATAAAAAGTGTGGTTGAAATGTATAAAAAGTTAGGTCATTCTTCAGCACAGAAGTAACAAACAGAGCCTTAATGGTTTCATTCATTTCTGAATATGGCCTAACCAGAACAAGAACAAGAAAGAAGAAGAATCATGGCTAAAACAAAAGGTAAAATTAAGAAAAGTTCCACTTTCATTCAAAGATAAGCTCATAACCTCCTAAACAAGATTCATTATTCAAAAACAGAGACATAAATAAAGCAAACTAAAGCAAAGGTTTCATATTAAAACAGGGAAAAACACAGTATATTGGAACTTAAAAAACAACTCTGATTAGGATTAGGGTTCCCCCCTAATCAGTCTTCCTGGACCTGGAGTCCTTAAGCTGCCCTCTCTTCCTGATCCCAAGGCAATACTTGAGGCGCCAAGCATCAATCCCGGACTCGGGCAGCGAGGAGAGCAGAGCCCATAGAAGGGAGTGGGGCCAGTACGGCGTGCACCTCGGTTCATACCCTATCCAACCCAATGCTGCCCGCGCATACCCGTCCGTTGATGGAACAAAGAACGACGATCTCTTTATCGATGCCATTTTGGTTGCCACGTATAACGGTACCTACCCATCATCAAAAACCCCTTTAGCACAAAAGAGCCCTACAAAACATAATATTGTCGTGTACACGCGCGCTAGGCCAAAAATACCTGGCATTGCACGTCGATCCCGCTGTTCTTGTATTCGACGTATAGGCATCTTGAGAATTGGTCAATGTATCTGAACGCAAAATCGTGAGTGTGAAATCAAACATAGTGCAGACTGCAGAATGTCAAAGAACCAACTCAACCAAAAGCTCAAGTTTGTGGTTGTGGCCTAGGAACAGTTATTTATATTCTAACCTATAATAATAAGGATTCGAAATGCACTTCTTTTGGGAATCTAGGTCAGTGTCATAATATGAAACCAGGTTCTTTCGGCATCCAACTAAGGTGTCATAATATGACACCAGGTCCATTTGAGACTCACAATGCTCTGAATCCGAAGTGGCCCTAAGCCCCTAAGTTCCCTCAAACTCCCTTTCCCTACCCCAGTTCCCCTTTCGCCTCACATTTAGGTGACAATGGGAACTGGGTGAGGGCAAGAGCCAGGCTAAAGGATTCTATGCGAGGTTTAGGATACCCCAATTTTATTCTAACTCTCACACCGCCTTCTTGCAGAGTTACAGAGACTCATGGGCACCGACACCGCTCTGTGCGTCTGTGTCTGTAAGGAGAGTGATGTGAGAGTTGGGGCCAAAATTGGGATTCCCTAAGTTTAATTCCAATATATTGGCACATTTTAGAAGTAAAGTGTCCAACCAATTATTATTAAAGAAATATCCCTTCATAGAAATTACATGTCATCAAAATACTATTGTGTGTATCTTCTTGGCTAAGTCAAAATGTGTATACAAGTTGGTAAAGATTGCAGAGGTGCTTACGCTTTGGTGGCGGCATAAACGGAGTAAAGAGGATCGGAAGGGATAATGATGGCGGCGCCGGAGCCAATATTGACAATGGCCCCTTTCTTCCTCTGGAGCATCCCCGGCAAAACCGCCTGAGTGACCTTAGTAGTCCCTTCCACATTGACCTTAATCAGATCGGCCAACAGTTTATCATCGACCTCGTGGAAGAATCTGGCGTACGGATACGAGACCCCGACGTTGTTGATCAGCACTCCGACATCCAGCCCCTCCACCGCCTCCCGGATTCTTCCCGCGCCGCCGTCCAAATCGCCGGCGAAATCCACCACCACGGTCTTAATCTGGATCTGCCCGTGCTTGGAAACTATCGAATCGGAAACGTCCTTGAGCTTCTCGGGGTTCCGGCCGACGAGGACCAAATTCAGGCCCTTACGGGCCAGCTGGAAGGCGAAGGCCTTCCCGATGCCGTCGGTGGGGGCGGTGACGAGGGCCCACGACCCGTATTTCTTGAGATTCTTGGCGGGTCGGAGGATATTGACGTGGACCCATCTGAGGAGGGAGACGGAGAAGGCGAGGAGTTTGAGGAAACCGATGGAGAGGAGGAGGAGGAGCCATGGGGGCTGGGATTTGAGGTGCTGGCAGAGCCAGGACTCCATTGTCGCCGGCGGGGAAGAGCTCCGAGAGGGGTTTTTGTGTTTTGCTGCAGAGTTGAATGTGGGGGAGTGAAGAGGTGTTTATGGTGGGTTGAGGAAATGAATGCGGTTGGCCAAAGCTTTGAATGAATAAATGGAGGGTTAGGAAAATACAGTTAGGCAATTGCCGCCCATTGATTTCTTGATTGGGGAGGGACGAAAGGCCATGAAGCCTTCAACCTTGCTAGGTTTAAAGCGCATCTACCCAAAAAAAAAGAATAACAATGCACAATCTACAAACTAGACCCGATCACAATCCTGGATACTCATTCCGGCCGTAAAATAGCGAGCATGGACTCGACATTTTATGGGTATGGGTCGGGCTCAGGACTTATAAACGATGACCTATATACTTTAAGCTCGGGTTTGGGTTCGAGTTTTATGCTCAAGGGCACAAATTATTATAATCACAGATACATACTTTTATAGAAAAAAAGAAATTATAAGTACATTTAATTAAAATAAATACATCTTTATTACTCCGAATTATTTACTCCACATTATTTATTTTGTATCACACATTGATAATGATACTTAAATAAATAATACTCCGTACTCCGAGGTAAGAGTATCAAACAGAACATATTTTGTACATTAGTCGTTCTTTGATATACTCATCATAGTTAGGGCAAGGTTCCAATGACATTGGGAACCAATGTCACGAGATGACCCAGGGGCGCTCCGGTGCCCCGTTCGTAAAATAGATGGTTCTTACCACCCTAACCCCCACGGTAAACCCCCCACCCCGCCCCGACCCGAACGCACCCCTCCACCCCCTTCAATTGCACCCCACAAATTGATTTTGACTTTGGAGTCAAAATTTGACTCCAAAGTCAAAATCAACTTGTGGGGTGCAATTGAAGGGGGTGGAGGGGTGCGTTCGGGTCAGGGGGGTGGGGGGGGTTTAACGGGGGTAGGAACTGTCAATTTTACCAACGGAGCACCGGAGCGCCCCCAAGTCATCCCATGACATTGGTTCCCAATGTCATGGGAACCAAGGTGTTATAGTTAACATGTTAGACATCTATTATGCTAATGCATTATTTTATTTATTATTACTCGTATTTTTTATTATTTAGAAGTTGTTGCCATGCGGACTGGGCCTGAAACCTACGAGTACCCATTCAAGCGCCCAAATCTAGAAAATTTTTGTAATGTAGCATTTCGGTCTGGCCTAAAACGCAACCCGACCCACACTTTGATCAAGTCTACTCCAAACCGACTATGTTAGTCGACACCAAGGTATGGTAGTGATAACATTTTTACACTATATGTCACAAAGACACGTAAACAAGTACTACGGGTATCTGTATATGTGTGACACATGATGTCAAAGTGATGTCATAATTTAGATGTCCCCAAACATTTTTTTAAAGTGGCATCTATTCCAAACCACAACTTCCTTCTACGATCACAATATCAATCTCATCGCCGTTGCCACCATTCTTAGATGTAAAGGCTTTTAATCCTTATTTTTTAGATTTGTTTTTGTTGGCACAAAACTTGACCTTGTATGAAGAAAAAAAACATTTTTTTTGTTGGAATTCTATTTTGTTTTTGGAAAAAATTCATATTAATACTATAGTTGTTGGGATTTGTCTTTTAGATTGCTACTCTTCCATATTTCTTTTAACTCTTCCAATTGTTTTCAACTTCTTTCACTTTCATGTAATTTTTCTAATTGCTTTCAACTTCTCTCGACTTCTTTCAATTTTTTTCTAACTTGTAATTTTTTTAAATCCATTATAGGATTTCCTAATTCTTTTATACCATGTTTGGGAACTTGAATTTTAACTTCAAACCTGAATTACAGTCAAATTCCATATTTGGGAGTCCTTAAAATTTTGAATTTAGATTTTGAGGCAAATTTCACTATTTAATAACAAAGCTCAATTAAGGAATTCATATATCTCTTCTTCTCATTATAAATTCAAGAATTTAAATTTTGGAATTGACATGTAAGAATTAAAATTAAATGTTAATTCCCAAAAACTTCCTTAAAATTTTTCTAACTATTTTCAATTGTGACATAAAAATTACGGAGTACTTGCTTACATTTTTTATAAATATTTTATTTCAACATCGTATGATGATTAATTATTAAAGTAAAGGTATAAAATGAGCATTTATAAATTATAAATGCGCATTTGAAGAATATACAACAAGATTGTATATCAAATTATCGATATTTATAATATGGAAACTCTTAAGACACTCACAAGTCACAAATTCTATTTTTATCTGAATTCAGAAAGAGTTAGAATAGGAAACAATTGGAAAGAGTTCAATAAAAAGCTATAAGAAACTAGAGTGTATAGGACTGTGAATGGGCGTGTCCCCTTGTTGGGTGATGACAATCCTGCCGTGGTAACTTCCTTATCCTTTTTTTCTTTTTAATCAATCAAAATTTAACACATACTCACTACAACCAATCAAAGTAATCTACATCTTCGCCCCATCAATTTTCAATCACGCTGCTCAAATCCAACTGCTTACGAGTGCCTGCGTGGCACTTCATCAAGCTCTGTTAAACTCCCGTCAAGTCCGCCATAACAGAAAGTCATTTTTAGGCACAAGCGCAAATGATAGAGAAATGCAAAGTACATTTGCGATTAATTTGGTCATGCTCCTAAGCTCGATCACATTTCTTTTAGTCATTTCTTTAATTTCTTTCTATAAACATATAGTTTGGATGCCAAGAACATTGTCTATTGCGCCGACTTTAGCTTAGGAAGTGTATTGTAATTTATTCACTAATTCGTTCACATTAATTTAATTTGATGAACAAATAACAACCCAGTTTCATCTCTTGAAAGGGAGTAGTATTTAGTCTAAAAAACAAACTTTGATTGAATAAATAATTACGGAGTAATTTTTTATTATTATAATAAAATATATTTCCTATAGTTTTTACAAAAAAAAAACTTTATTGATATGAATTTATACATTCACGGATAATTTGTTTCAGAATATTTAGTATACAAATACAATTAATTATTGTGCAATTATCAAAGCTGGATACATAAATTTTACTCACCGTCCTAAATTGTTATTCTCGTTTCTGTTTACGAGGTTTGACAGACTTTATTTTCAATCTAATTTATTTGATTGTAGGTGTAAAATTTAAAAATAAAATTTATATATTTAATAACAATATCAAAATTTCTGCAAAATATGAGGATACAAGACTGTCTAATTTTATCAAATAACTAACGAAAATAAATAAGTAAAGTGATTAATGTTTGGCCGTATTAATAATAACATGGAAGAAACGTTTTAGAACGAAGAGAGTAGTGTGTAAAGTTGGTGCTAAATTTTGATTGTAGGTGTAAAATTTAAAAATAAAATTTATATATTTAATAACAATATCAAATTTTCTGCAAAATATGAGGATACAAGATTGTCTAATTTTATCAAATAACTAACGAAAATAAATAAGTAAAGTGATTAATGTTTGGCCGTATTAATAATAACATGGAAGAAACGTTTTAGAACGAAGAGAGTAGTGTGTAAAGTTGGTGCTATTTTTCAATTTTATATTTATTAAGTTAGAAATCTTACTAATTAATATGAAAATTTAAGTCTAATTTGTTATAATTGTAACTATATTTAAATCTCGTTTTTATTTAATCTAATCTTTTTTTTTTGTAAAATAATCTAATACGGAGTATAATTTAATAAAAATAAATACTCTAGTTAGGGACTGTTTGACAACTTCTGAATGGGTAAGTGCTGAACCAGTAAGAGATCTGAACCATTAAATGATGAACCAGTAAGAGGTCTGAACCATTAAGAGCTAGTATATTGCTTAACTATTCAGAGGCAAATGTCTGATCAATTCAGATAAGAGGTCTTAACCATTCAGACTCCGTATAATACTTAATCATTCAGAGGCAAATCTCTTAACCATTCAGACATCTGAACCATTAAGAGGCTGAAACAAACAGTCTGAACCATTAAGTGCTGAACCATTCAGACATCTGAACCATTAAGATGCTGAAACAAACATCCTCTTAGAACAATGGAAATGACTGAGTGACGAAGGACTTAACCACACGACGACGAGAGGGGGGAAGTGCGAAACCCTTGTCTAAAATCGGCAAATCTCATCCTGATCGCCTCCGCCGGACTCAGACCTCCGCCGCCGCCGCCGCCGCGTAAGCTCAAGTGCTTCATTCTCCCATCTCTACGCTCCAATTCTCCGAATCGCGAAATCCCCAATTTATAAGGTACGTAAGATTATATTAGAAATTATTATTGAATATTACAGAGTAGTAATTAACGTTTGTTGTTTTCTATTTGATTTGAATTTTTTTTAATTGTCGGGAATTCAATTTATGCATTTTTATTTTATTCACTTTAAATTGACTTACTCAGTAATCTGTAATTAATATTTATTTTCCAAAAATCAGGATTGACAATGCAAAGATATTTTAAACAACAACCAAGATGTTAAGAACCCAGGTTTAGTGGAAGTGATAAAAGATTTAACATTAGTGCTCAACTGTCCCACACAACATTTGAATCTGCACCATCCTTAGGGAAAAGGGATATGAAGAGAATGTTGGTTTTGAAACATTGGAATTGATCCTGGATTAAGAAAGAAAACTTTTGAATTACATCTGAACATTCAAGATGATATACACCGTAATTATTTTAAAAAATGACCTTTTTGACCTTTCCCTAAAAAACTTTGACACCATGAATTTTCTTTCAAACTAATTGGAGGAAAGAAGCGTACATTCGTTTCTTGGTTTGATCAATATCATTGGTTGGAGTATAACATAGTGAAGAATGCCGCATAAGAGATTGCTTATTTGAGATTATAGATAGGTTTGTAGAAGAGTTTGATAGTCCATTTGATGTGGTTAACACAGAGTTGTCGAGTTGTTTTAGCTTGTATAAATCCATCATCCTTATTTAGAGCATTTGACAAAGCCACGACTTAAAATGGCTTAATTTCACATTTGTCAGTTTTTTTAGTAGTGGTATCAATTTCATTAAAATGTACATGTATTTTTATTTTGAATATTATCCAGGAGTATTACATTAAGAATTATTTATTTTTTGTCAGCTTTTAATTTTGTGAAAAATGCTAACATTTGTAGTTCAAGCTGGTCCGTTCTTTAATTGGGCCTAAATTTTTCGAAAGTTTGTGTTCTGTTAATAATTCTATCCAGTATCCACAGCTCTTTCCACTTCTTTATTTTTTTAAATTTGGAAAAAAGCATAACATAAATTTTGGAAAAACATAACATAAAATTGGAAGCAAATTATAAACATTTGTCAGGTGCTTTATCAAGAAATGGTACAAAGTATTTCTTTTGTTGCAAAAGCAATTATTTTTTCAAAAATGGTAAAGTCTTTTATCCACAGACGTTGAACAATGATGTCCCTGAGAAGGCGAGTGTGAGATGGGGTGCCCATAGCATGGTCCATTATTTTTTGGTCCATTCATGTTGGACACCATTTTTTGCAACATTTTTGACACCAAGAAGGGATTTACCAACAACCTTTGTCTGCGATGTCTGTGAACAGTTTTCACATGTAAATGTTGTCTGTGAATTACTTCTTTGGTGCCAAATGTTGTGTGCAACGGGTTTGTTTGTTATTTTTAACGATTTCTTTGAGATTATGATGCAGGCAATCCAAAGTTTGGGTCAGACTCACGTAACGATCAATCAAACAAAAAATGGATAATAAAGTTGCTTCAGAATCTAAAATTCCAGCTTCATCATTCAAAAGGTTGGGTAGGAAATCACCATTCACTAGATATGGTCTCCCTATGATCTCACTCATGGTGCTCGGTTCTTTTGGCCTTGGCCACCTTCTGCAAGGCAGGTTGGTTCATGTCTTTCATCGTAAAAGTTGTTTCGTTGCTTGATTATTATAGTTCCCTATCCTATGACTGGATGCTTTACCGTGTTTCCTTTCTATGTTTTGTTTTTCTGTTTTTTGAGCCGGGGGTTCTTGGAAACAATCTCTCTACTTCCAAGTCTAAGATAAGTAAAATCTACACAGACACACTGACACACCCTTCCAAGGTCTTGCTTTCTTGTGGGAATGACCTAGGGTTGTTATTTATGCTGTTGTTGTAAAATTACCATTTTACCCCTTTTTTTCACACCGCTGCTCTTTTGTGTTTTCTTATTTTTTTTCCTCTCTTTCGTTTATTTATATAAAGATTGATTGCCGGGGAATGTTGTGTAGCTCAGCAAGGATATTGCTAAAGTAAAAGATGATCTAGAGTGGGAGATCATTGAGTCAAGGAAAGCACTTTCGAGAGACGGACAGGTCAACACTTATAACCCCAAAAAGATTAACTTGGAGGATGAATTGAAGGTACAAAAGAGTCTTAATTTGAACTTCCTTTTAAATTACATGTTGGGGTTTCTTTTTAACCTCTAATTTCCTTTCATGTAATTCAGGCTTTGAAAGAAAAGATTGATATAGACAATTATGAATACAAGAGAATTCCTAAGCCTAATGAGGGCAAATGAAAGGGCAACATTTTTATGCTGGGAAAAAAAAATGGTGCAGTCCCATGATATGAACTATGAAGACAAACATCAGTTGTAGTATCTCCTGCATAAGGTATATTGTTTGGTAGCAATGTATGCCTTTTTTGTCCTTGTCAAACAATAAATTCAAACCATTTTATGGTGTATTTGAGAACTTGAATTTGGGTTTCAAATATGGATTTGATCCAAATTACTTGTTTGGGAACTCAAAGAATTTGGATTTCGACCAAATTCTTCTAATTCAAAATTAACCCAACTACAAACCTAGACTTTTTCCCATGTCATTTACAAATTCAAGCTCAATTTTTCTTTAATTTTTAACTTTTCTTTAATTCAAGCCCCCCTTATGCAACAACAATTTCATACATATCACCCGCTTCTCTAATCGCCTTTGTCGATTTCAAATTCAAATTTTAGAATTGAAATTCTATGACTTCCCAAACAACATTTGAAATTTGAAATTATAAAATTTCAAATATTGGAATCAAAATCTAAGGTTTCAAATGAATTTTAGTTCCCAAACACTACTTTAAGTTATTGACTTGCTCTGTATCATTTGTTGTTTGCTAGAAGTAAACAACTAACATATTAAACCCAATATAATCTCACAGAAAGAAAAGTAAACTTTGAATAATTGAAATATAAAGTTGAAAAGAACATACCCTATATCACTATATGACTTATATGATTTTAAATCATTTCCTTCATCATTTCGTAACTCTAAATAGCTCAATTTTACCTCTTTTTTTCAATAACCACATTTGGTCAAATGTAAAATTTTAATTCGAGAGTCGAGACAGAGAGAGTCGAACACCAACCACCCTTGGAATAATGCAGTTTAGAGAAATCTTGCATGAGTCTAAGCTTTGAACATTGGAAAAAAATTATATGAATCATACCTTAAATCTCACTTTTGATGCCACTGCCTTCATAAACATTACACATACCAAACAATGTTCTCTGCCTGAATGCAATAGGGTCAAAAAATGGTGTGTAAGTTGGGGATTTTTCTAATATGGCTCTTGAACAGTTGCACATCATCAATATAACCAAAACCGAGTGGCATGCAACATTTAAATGTTAATTATGCACAGGCAATCACATGTTTTGGGATGTGTTGGAGTGTCATCAACAAGCTAGCTAAGCATCTGATCTCTTTTTTATGGATTTTATGAGCTGGGCTTTCTTTCGATACTCAAGCATGCTTTTGAAGCGCCGAGCATCCACGAAAGAGTCTGGCCAACAGTGCATGAATGCCAGCTCAAGCTGGTGGGGCCAGTACGGGCAGCAGGTCTCGTTGTACCCTATCCAGCGCAGCGCTGCCCGAGCATAAACATCCGCGGATGGCTTGAGGATCGACTTTTTGCTCATCCATGTCATGTTCGACGCCACGTTCAAGGGCACCTGCGTGCATCATCACACATGTTTTTGCATTGGAAAAATTTACGCAAATAGTTCCATAAATTTGAGATTTTACAAGAAATGTTTAAGATTGTACGTAGTATAGTATTATCAGCGCTCTCGAAGTTCAATATTTATACAATACTACTCCAAAATTACATAGTGATAACAAATATAGAGTACAATTTAATTATCTGACGAGATAATCATCTGAAAAAAACTAAATTGAGCTTTAAACGTTTGTAGGGCTCGTGCATAGCTACATCATATTACTTTAAGCTCAATGAATCCTACACGCTAGTCATTTTCATCTATACCCTTTTATACTCTTTTAATTTGATGAATCATACTCTTTACATCCTAAAACTAAATTCACATTTTCTTTTTTTATTCATCTCAAATTAAAGTAAAATTCTCCATTTATAATTCTCCGAATTTTTTGGAACAAATTTCAATCACATTCAACTTTTTAATACTTTTTTTATTGAGAACATAATTTGATAGCAGATTAAGTATTCCCAAAGTAGGGAAGTTACTCTTTAACTTCATGAAAAATTTTGTTATAAATTTGTAAGTGATTTTCCTTGAGAATGCGTTTAGTTGGAAAGGGAGAGAGAATGTCCTCAAGGCTAATTTGGTTCACAAATTTTGGAAGGTGAGGGTTGACTTGGGTGAAAAACAAGGAATGAAACCATATTATAATAAAAACTACTCTCTCTCCCACAAAACGATTATGGTTTTGATTTTTAAAGGATTTAAAAGAAGTGTATTTTGGTATTGATTTTCCAAAAATGCCTTAGGATGTGATGCATAAATTAATAGTGTAAAAGTGTGATATGATAGGCACGTTAATAATTAGAATTAGTAAAATTAAAGTGTCTTTTTAATAAAAATGATAAAGGTTTTTTAGTACGGATGAAAAAAGAAATGAGAAAAGTTTTGTGGAACAAAGAGAATATAATAAAGTAGGGGTGGACAAACGGGTCAAGGAACCGGGAGTCGGAACCGAATCGACAGGTTTGGTCCGAGTTGGGGGCGGGTCCTCTTTTCAAATATTTATAACAGGCCAGGTCGGTCCGGTCCTTATAGGTTTTGGGGTCGGTCCGGTTCTCCATTTTGAAATTGTCCAGGACCCGGACCAGACCGCTTTTAATACTCCGTATTATTATTAGTAATTACACGGGAACAACGCCCTTACGAGTTACGCCTTACCCCTCTTTGTCATTGTTTTGTCTTCATTTAGGTCTTTTTTTTGTGTTGTATGAGTGTATGACTTAAAATTGACTATGAGGGTAGTACATTGTTTTTGGACTAATGGTGAATGAGCATGTCTTTATTATTAATTTATTATTACTTTATTTTTTTAATAGAGTCAATTCCATAAAATGTCCCTAGTTATATGTCGTTTTACATATTTAGTCCCTACATATCAAATATTACTAATTTAGTCCCCAATTATTATATTCATTTCCACGAATGGTCATTTGTTAACATTTTCGTGAAAAACGTGGATAAAATTGTAAATGCACATTCCTCTCTCCTCAATTAAGCTTCCTCCCTTCCCTCGCGCTCTTTTCCCTATCCCGTCGCTGAGTTTGAAGCTTTGAACCCAAAACCAAAATCATCACTCTTCTTTCAATTGTTTGTCTAATTGGTGGAACCCTAATTCAAAACCAGTAACCTTCATGGATGAGTTTTAATGTTTATTATCTTTACAATTTTTTGAGACTAACCGATAAAACTCATCTATAAAGCTTATTGGTTTTGATTTTAGGTTCCACCAGGAAGACTAATAATTGAGAAAGGAATGATCATTTCAGTTTTGGGTTTAGAGCTTCAAACTTAGCGACGAGTTTGGGAAAGAGTACGAGAGAAGGGAGGAAGCTTAATTGAGAAGAGAGAGAAGTATGAATATACAATTTTATCCATATTCTTAACAAAAACGTTAGCAAAAGACCATTCGTGAAAAATGATGGAGTATAATAATTGGGGACTAAATTAGTAATATTTGATATGTAGGGACTAAATTCGTAAAACGACCTATAACTGGAGACCTTTTATGGAATTTACTCTTTTGAATATTAGTATCATGATAGGTTCGGACTGTTTATCTGTGGAATCGGCTCGTTTCAAACAAGCCGGGTTAGGTCCGGTTTCAATTTTAAAATTTTGAAAACCCGTTCCGGCCCAGACCGTTTTAATAAAAACAAACCGAGTCCGGTTTATATAAATCTTGGCTCGGACAGGCCCATGCCCACCCGTATAATAAAGACAGATTGCAAGAAAGTTGTAGATTAGATTTATAGCTTGGTGCATAAGTGCTCTAAATTTGATCTCATCATCCAGGATTTTGAGCGTTCATTAGGTTTAGTTAAAAAAAAAGAGAAATGCTAGAGTCACAAACACTTTGATCATAAAATAAACAACCTTGCCATTTGTGCACCTCATTAAATGAATAAAATGATGTTGAATAATTTAAAAGTAAACATTTAAATACTCCCTCTGTCTCCCATAGATCTTCCCAATAGCCCTTTTTCTTTGTCCACAATAGATCTTCTCATTTCAATTTTTAACAAGTAAAATACCACAACTATCCCCACTTACTTTATTTATTACATCTCACCCACCTCATTTAATACACTCCACTCATTTTTCATTAAGGGTATTATGGTAAACTTTCACCTTTTTTCAACTCTCCTTAAAAACTACCAAAAGTCAAAATGAGAACATCTTAGGGGGACGGAGGGAGTACACAAATGGTAAATTTATGTATTTGAAATGTTTGTGATTCTAGCTTTTTTTCCAAAAAGTACCTTTTAGGAAGAAACGAATCAGGTATATTAAAATGGAAAATGCTAGGGTGCCACCACATGGGTGCTACCATGGGTGCACCCATGCTTCGCACAGACAAACACAAACGATAATTGTCTGTGCGTCACAGACAATTATTGTCTGTGTTTGTCTGTGCGAAGCATGTGTGCACTCATGGTAGCACAGATGTGGTGGCACCCTAACATGATCCTATTAAAATAACGGATAAATGAGAGATGGTCAAAATCAAGTACTCCGGGGTATTTTCTATGCCCTAAAAAGAGCTCCATTGTTTGGTTGACTTTACCAATTTTCATGAAGGAAAAAGTGTGTGTGAAATTTGTTTAAAGAGCAAGGGGCCCACACGTACCTGACACTGTACATCAATCCCAAATTCTTTGTACTCCACGTTAAGGCTTTTTGTGAATTGATTTATGTACCTGATAATTCCCAAACCAAGGAAAAAAATGTTATGCAGATTTTTCGAAGAATATCATGAACCACCTTAAAGATAGATAATCTTAAGGATTAGCATATAAATGGACATCTTCCATGTAAAATATAATGTTGTTTGATAAACTTTTTCTGCTCCCTTGACACTTTGACTTCATAAAGTTTAAGAAATTTGTTTCCAATAAATTTTGTTTATAGAAGAAATGATTATTGTTGTCACATGCATATTTATGAGAGTACTTAAATAAGAAATAAAGTAATTAAGTATAAAGATTATTTGGGACATCAAAATGTTATGTCATACCTGGAAATTATTTTTATTTTAAAAATAGTCCTTAAAAGGAAGTTAGCACTTCTAATCCCTTGTGATAATGCATTTATTTCGTACTCAGTATCCTAATTTTGCTTATCTAATGCATCTTACACCATTCTCATGCCTTTAATTGTATCGTTAATCGTATTACCTCTCCAATTCCTAAATTTTTGAGAATATATAGAATAATAAAGTTTGGGAATTAAGGATCTAATTCGGTGAAGGACACAATCAATGACATGAGAATTATGTCAGGTAATTAGATATTTAAGATTAAGATAATGAAAACAAAATAAATATCTTATTTCAACATATTAGAAATGCTAACTACGTTTAAGACCAATTTCTATTGAAAATAATTTTATAAGGATGACTCATCAAAGAAATCACATGAACTAAAAAACAAAAATAGCTTATTTTAGTGGGACTAAAAACACATTTAAGTTTTTATTAATATACCCAGAGTATATTTAGGGTAGTCAAAATGTGTAGTACTTTGACTAAAGATTTAAACAATAAAGAATTGTTTGACCCGGAGAAGTGAGAACAGAGGGTAATTTTTTGGAAAAAAGCTTTTAACCATAGATTAATTAATGCTAAAATGTACTTCCTTCGTCCTAAAATTAATTTCTCATTTTGACTTTTGCAGTTAAAGTTTTTTAAACTTTGACTGTATATTATGAAAAAAATATATTGAATTTTCATATAAATTTAGTATCAATAGATTCATTTTGAAACATAGTTTTGAAATATATTACTTTGATAATATATATTCATATAAAATTGGAGATATTAATGGTCAAAGTGCCGCATTGGAGACCGTGAAAAGTCAAATGGAAAGTTAATTTTAGGAGGAGGGAGTATCCTTTAATATAATATTTGAGAGTTGATAGCCTAGAATTTTGACACGTGGCACTCTAAGAGTTTTATTTTAATGACACATCAGTTTACACGTGTCTCCTTATTATTGTTTCTACGATCAAAGACTTTTAGAGAATCTTCGCATATCCGCATATCCAGGGGCGTAAATCTCCAAAGCTTCTTCACCCCTAATTCTTCTCCTTCTTCTCCAAAAATACAAGGATTTTTCCGTTTGATTTCATCGCCTAAGGAAAGGAACCATGATTGCGATTCAAGGATCTCAATTGAAGGAAAGTCTCTAAATTCTAAAAAACCTATCCGAAAATTTCAAAGACTCCAAAGGTAAATTTCCAAAATTCATTCGATCCTATTACAAGTTTTTGTTTAAAAACTTTGATTCATTCGATCGTATTACAAGTTTTTAATTTCGATCGTATTTCCAATTTTTAAGTTTGAATCTTTAGTTCCGAGATATTT
>OOIL02004480.1:1357200-1367338 GCA_900332095.2 Cuscuta campestris | reverse complement strand
TTCATGTTCTGTCTCAATTTATGCATGCACCACGACTCGATCATATGGAAGCTGCCAAACGAGTCCTTCGTTACTTGAAGGGTCATCCTGGTCAGGGTATTCTTTTGCGTAGTGACAGTTCCTTACAGTTATCAGCTTATAGTGATTCCGACTGGGCAACGTGTCCCCTCACTCGCCGTTCTATTAGCGGCTATTTTATTCTCCTTGGTGGTTCCCCGGTTTCTTGGAAGACGAAGAAACAAACCACCGTGTCCCGATCTTCAGCAGAGGCCGAATACCGTGCTATGGCTAATGCATGTGCAGAAGTACGGTGGATTCGTGGTCTTCTTGGGGCACTCGGCGTTACTCCACCGACGACACCTTGTCTGTTTTGCGATAATAAGTCTGCTCTGTTTATTGCTGCTAATCCTGTCTTCCATGAGCGCATGAAACACATTGATATCGATTGTCATATTGTCCGAGAATGTGTTCAGCGCGGTGAGCTCGCCACAGCATATGTTCCAACTCGCTTACAGATTGCTGATTTATTTACTAAAGCCTTGAACAGACCACTCTTTGCGTTCTTACTATCCAAGTTGGGCATTTGTGATCTCCATGCTCCAACTTGAGGGGGAGTGTTAGCATATATTTGTTTATTTATTTCCTTGTATGTATTTATTTCCTTGTAAGTAATCCTTACCATATTTGTATTAGGAAACTTGCTTGTATATATACTTTGTGAATACTCAATGAAAATCAATTCAGTCTTTCACAAATTTCTACACTATTACTCAAAGTACTCTCACTATGTTGGTGTATGTAGCTCAACAAGGATATAATATTGCTGAAGTAAAAGATGATCTGGAGTGGGTGAGTCAAGAAAAACACTTTCAACCATCCAAACAGGCCTCAAAATCTCAGACCATTAAACATTTGCACATCTTTCATTATTACATGTTACAAGGCCTAGGGAATGAAGCAAAAGCATTCGAAGTTCAATACAGAGATTAATTATTATGTCATTTAATTATTACACTGAGTAGCATTATATATATATTGCAACAACAATAAGTCTAATTGCGCACAAATATATATTACATCTTTTGAGATGTGTGTGTGTGTGTGGGGTGTCAAGAATCTCTCTTCTTAAGGGATTCTTTGAGCTGAGCTCTCTTCCGATACTGGAGCATGGCGTTGAAGCGCCAAGCATCCACAAAAGAGTCAGGCAAGCAATGGATTAAAGCCAACTGAAGCGTGTGGGGCCAGTACGGGGTGCAGTTCCCGTCGTACCCTATCCAACGCAACGCCGCCTTAGCGTAACCATCTGGGGACGGAATGAGGAACGACGATTTTCTCATCGATATCATCTTCGTCGCCACATACAAGGGCACCTGCATGCATGCATCAAGACACATGGTTTGTTTTACATGAATTTATGAAATACTTTCAGAAAAGATTAATTAGTACTATCCAAAATTCAATATTTCCTATAGTAATACTCCAAGATTGCACACTGATTACAAATCCAGGTAGCTTAACAATCTACTTGCATGGTCTCTCTAGAGTTGCACACTTGCACTATGCTAAAAAGAGTAGTTTGTGTATAAATGTATATGGGGAATTGTAGAATTTATTGATGAACCTTTCTTATTATATATATACTCCCTCCGTCCCGTGAAACATGGGAGTTTTGCTTTTTAGGAGAGATTTAAGGGCAGTGTATTTTGGTATTGAATTTCCAAAAATGTCCTTTGATGTGATGGGTAAAAGCATGATTTGATGGATGAATTATTAGTAAAAAAGTATGATATGATACTTAGGATATGAAAAAGTAAGGGGTAAAAGTGACTTTTTAATAGAAATGAGAAGTGTTTTGTGGGACGGATAAAAAAAGAAAGAAGAAAGGTTTTATGGGACGGAGGGAGTATATCACTCTTAATGATGACGATGTTAATGAGTTGTTATTGAGAGTGAACGAAGAGTGTATTAGTAGTACAGGGAGAAATTTCTAGTGATCGAAGCAAGTTGTGAAATTGTGTTCATTATAAGCTCCGATCAAATCGATAAAAGTCAAATTCAGGTAGAATTGTCATCCTAGTACTCCGCGATAATAAATGAATAAAAACATGGGAGGGAGATGAAAATAATTAAAGGCAAAGGGACCTATATATTGGTAGTAAATAGCAATGTGGTACACACCAATGTAACGTTCGTAATACCTGACATTGAACATCAATCCCGTGTCTCTTGTACTCCACATAAAGGCACCGTGTGAATTGGTCTATGTATCTGTTGTTGGTGCCACCACCCAAACCAAGAAAATTTAGTCATCACCTTTTCTTCTCCAATTTCATGAACCCACCTCAAACTTAGATGATTTTAAGGATTAGAAATGCACCTCTTCACTTAAATAAACTATTCGTCTCATAAAATTCTTCATATTCTCAATTTTGAAATTTTTAAAAAAATTATTGAATAGTAAAAAGTGTGATGTTATAATTTGTTTAGATTAGGGATAAAGGTTTGCTAATACCCACATTCTCCCGTTGTCCCAAAAAAAATTTCTACTTTGATTGTTATACTCTACAGTATATGTAAAATGTGATTATTTGACCATATATAAATATACTTTAAAAAAACCTATAATAAAAAAAATACTCTTTTTGTCCCGAAAAACTCTTCTTTTTTTCATCTGTCTCAAAATTTTTTTTACTTTTCTATTAAAAATTTACTTTTACTCATATTAATTCTTAATATATCTATTGCATCACACTTTTACTCTATTAATTATTCACCCTTTTCTTAAAAAAGTATTTTTGGAAAGTCAATATTAAAATTCCTTTAAATCTAAATCTTTTAAAAGTCAAAAGAGAAAGTTTTTTGCGGGGTAGAGGATGTACTATTAATTTGGAACATAGAAGTTTAAGGCCCCTTTGGTATCAACGTTAGAGGTTATCATTAACGTTTTTGAAAAAATTATCTAAAGGTTATCATTAGTGTTTTTGAGATTAATTTACAGCATAAAAATTTTATCCAAAACGTTAACGTTATTTGGAAATGCTCTTCCCAAAGAACACCTAAGTTTTGCTATACATAGTAAATATTTTTTGTTGAGTGCTTCTTTGGTGCACTTTGACTGTAAACAATTTTTGTAAATCTTCTTCCATAAAAAAAATCTATTTTTTCAATTAAAAAAAGATAAAATAGAAAAATGCTTATTTTAGTGATATACTCCGTAGTTATGTCGTAGATCGAATATCACCCTAGAATTTGACTTTTTTGTTTGAAAAATGCATTTAACTACCGTTTAATTAATGCATTGCAAAGGAACTTCTCAGGAGCAATCCCACTCCCCAGGATTCATGGGGAAGTTCACCCAGGTTCGAGCCCCAGCGAAGGCAGCAGCATTGGCTCTTTGTGCGTCATTAGTCATTAGCTTGAGAATAGTATGAACAGATACTACCTTGTAATAGAGTCAATAGCATTCAAAAAAAATGCATTGCAATGGCTTACGCTTTAGTGGCGGCATAAACAGCATGAAGCGGAGCAGAGGGGATAACAAGGGCGGTGCCGGAGCCGATGTTGACTATGGCGCCAGTCTTCCGCCGTAGCATCCCGGGAACCACCGCCTGGGTCACCTTCGTCGTCCCTTCCACGTTCACCCGAATCAGCTCCGCCATAAGCTTCTCATCTACCTCGTGGAAGAACTTCGGGTACGGATAACAAACGCCGACGTTGTTGACCAACACCCCCACGTCCAGCCCCTCGATTGCCGCCCGGATCCGGCGAACCCCGTCGTCCAAATCGCCGGCGAAGTCCACCACCACCGTCTTAATCTGGGTCTGCCCGAATTCGCCCCGGATCCAATCGGAAACCCCTCTCAGCTTCTCCGGGTTCCGGCCCACCAGAACCAAATTGAGCCCCTTGTCGGCCAGCCGGAAGGCGATGGCCTTTCCGATGCCGTCGGTGGGGCCCGTGACCAGAGCCCAGGACCCGTATTTCTTGAGATCTTTGGCGGGTCGGAGGAAATTGACCCGGACCCAGTTGAGAACAGTTGCAGAGGTGGCGAGAAGTTTGAAGAAGCCGAGAACGAGAAGAAGAAGAAGCCATGGGGGCTGGGATTTGAGATATTGTTCATAGAAATTGGTCTCCATTGTCCCTGACAATGAGCTTAGTGGCTAAATTAAAGGCTGAATTTTGTTACACACAACATAGTTATGACTGCAGTTATATACAGAAGTGCAATGGTGAAATAGTTTGGGGGAATTTTATTTTGACACCAAAATGGGAAGCCCGTGACATTGAAATTAATGTCATATGATGACTAAAAATGCCTATGGGGCTCTGTAATTAAAAAAATGATAATTCATACTTCACCTAATCCCTTACACCCATGACCGTACGTCCTCTCCTGAGGAAAAAAAGAGCTAGGAGGCAGGCGAGATTTAGGACAATAAGAATCATTAATTTTACTAATGGAGCTCTCTAAGAGACTAAGGTCATTCTATGGCATCCAAAACGGTGTTTAACAACCTATAGACTCTTGCATTAATATTAGAGCAGTGGATTTGGGACTCACACCCCCATTTACATTGCTCTAATATTAATGCAAGAGTCTATGTTTATTTTTAATGTCAAAAGTAATGTCACAATTGGATTTTTCTTAGCATTGATATGACTGACGATATTCAATGTTTCTTTGTGCCCATGAGAAAGGTGATGTAAAAACTCCATTTATGATTTTAGAGTATATATCATTGTCTTTTCTAACCAGTTTTAATTATATAATATTTTCCATCTTATTTTTCTATGAATTTTTATTACCTTCAAAATTTTATTTTATTTATAACACTGTGAATATATATCTATAACTTAATTAAAATTTCAAAATAAAGTATTATAAATAATTTTTTTTAAAACTCTATTTGAATGTTATATATTCTTAGAGACAATGCTTTGGCCATCAATTTTATTGTTAGAGTTTAAGCATATATACGTAAGCTTGAGTTTGTGAGTCTGAATACACTAGTAATTTAAATTAAAGATTGAAATTTTAAAATTAAAATGCACAAATTACGAGATTTGGAATGGAAGTCACAAAGTTTAAAAAGTTGAAGGAAAAAAAAACAAAACAAACAAAACATCTTAATGGTGAGGCAGCTGTGAAATTTATTCTGAGTAAGTTAAAGACAAATGTGTTAGGTTGGGCAGTTACATCACGCTAAATGTTCACCCTATAAATCTCCCCTCAAAAATGCTAATGAGACACCTAGAGTGACACCATTTTGATTGCAGAGAAATAACTTTTTTTAAAACTCTATTTGAATGTTATATATTCTTAGAGACAATGCTTTGGCTATCAATTTTATCGTTAGAGTTTAATCATATATACGTAAGCTTGAGTTTGTGAGTTTGAATACACTAGTAATTTAAAATAAAGATTGAAATTTTAAAATTAAAACGCACAAATTACGAGATTTGGAACGGAAGTCACGGAGTTTAAAAAGTTGAAGGAAAAAAACAAAACAAACAAAACGTCTTAATGGCGAGGCAGTTGTGAAATTTATTCTGAGTAAGTTAAAGACAAATATGTTAGGTTGAGCAGTTACATCACGCTAAATGTTCACCTTATAAATCTCCCCTAAAAAATGCTAATGGGATACCTAGCCACCATTTTGATTCCAGACATTACACAGACAAAAAAATTTCATGATCGAACATAAAAGAGTCTAAACCATATTTAATCTATGTATCACATAATGTTTATTTACTATTAATATACCCCACCCTCACTTTCTATATTTATCCATTACGTCAAGAGAAATTGAAAAGTAAACGTACAATAGAATATATATATACACACCATTCATCTCAATAGTCAATTTTCCCAAAGAGAAAGAATAGTTTCTAGCTGCATGTAAAGTTCTAGTTTTCAATTTGTTTAAGCTCGAGTTTTCATTTTGTTCATCCCTCCTTTAATGAGGCAAGGGATATGTTGGCGCGAACTACTCATTCTATAGAGAGCGTTACAGAGTGTGTTAGTTCCCCCTCCAATTTTTATTGTACCTCTTTTTTAATTTAATTGATTAGTTTCTTTCAAAAAAGGCCGAGTTTCAAATTAATATTGTGTTCAGACACCCGTCTTTAATTGTTAGAATATAAAATGTTTCCTAGACCTACAATCACAAGTTTGAACTTTTAGTTTAGTTGATTCCTTGACATAATCAAAGACATGTGTAGATCGAGAAGTCACGAGTTCGAAATTTACTTGCACCCAATTTAAAAGAAAAGGTTTCATGTGCAAGATTCAAAAAAGTCACGCCTACACGTTAGAAAGTGTGTTAGATTATAAAAACTTGTTATGGACCTACAATAACCACAAGCTTGAACTCTTAGGTTCTGCTTGTTTGAGCTGTAAAAACATAGTTGAAAGTTGGAAACAAGTAGGAGTTTGAAAATGTTGAAAACAATAAAATGTTATGAGTAATACTCAAATAAATCTAGAAGATGGGTGTGATGTTAATTAATAATCACATTTAATATGGTGCAATTAGATGATCATGTCAATTTTGTGACAATTGCACCTACATTAAAATAACTAAATAAAGGACCACAAATTCTAGCTTCTATCATACATGATACAATATATATTTTGAGCACAACCCGTCCGCGAATAACACTAAAGTTGACACCGCGACTGCTTTTATTCAGCTGATGTCAACCATATATATCGTCATCTGGCCTCGCCTTACCGAAGCGTTTCCCTAAGTGGTGCGTTTCGGGTTTGAGCCGTGTCATGAGTTGCAATTCCGTCTCCTTGCGTCGTCCCTCGGCTCGGATCCGGAGGCAAGCGTTGAAGCGGCAGGCGTCGACAATGGAGTGTGGCAAGTAGGAGAGGAGAGCCCATTGAAGAGAATGGGGCCAATATGGTGTGCAACTCTCATCTCCATGCCCTATCCAACGCATTGCTGCCCCTGCATAATCATCTGCTGATGGGATGAAGAATGAAGGCTTTTGGATTGATATCATTTTGGTTGCCACATACAAGGGAACCTGTAGTATATATATGAACCAACACAGAAATAATTATGATCTCTGTCCGTAATATTTGTCTAGTTGATAGAATTTAGGATGGGTATGGACAACTGGATTAGACAATAAGACACTTGGGTTGAACCACATTAAAAGATTGAATCCAATCGATTAGTTAGTTCAACTCAAGGGCTTATATACCGGTTTATTTTCTCTTCAAGTTCCGATGTGAGATATTCTTTAACACTCCCCCTCAAGTGGACAACCGGGTCATTTTGAATCTAACCGGTTGACCACTTGCAAATGGACTCCCATCCTCTTGATTTTTTTAGCACCAACACCTAAAGGACCACGAGCCACTGGGTATGGACTTCCAGACGGGCAATCGTGTTAAACAGGCCACAGGCCGTTGGGTACAACCTCCATACGGATAACTGGGCTAAAGACTAACGGGCCGCTAGGAATGAACGTCTAGACGGACACCTTGACAAACGAGGTGGGCTAAAACTGTCTCTGATACCATGATAGAATTTAGGATGGGTATGGACAACTGGATTAGGCAATAAGACACTTGGGTTGAACCACATTAAAAGATTGAATCCAATCGATTAGTTAGTTCAACTCAAGGGCTTATATACCGGTTTATTTTCTCTTCAAGCTCCGATGTGGGATATTCTTTAACACTAGTTTTGACTTTTTGGAGTCAACTATTTGTATCAATATCCAATATCGATTTTATTTAATTACGGGTAAAAATTTAATAATTTTAACTTCTAAAAACAAAAAAAATAGACCAATACTCAAGGACATAAGTAGTACTATGTTTTATGGGAATTTTAGGAAAATAAAATGCTAAATTGCCCTTTTAGGAAAAAGATTAGGTAATTTATCTTATTGATTACTTTTTTGATATAATGATCGATTTGCATCTTTTTTTAAAGGAATTTACACCCTTAATTATCTAAATAAATACCAAAAAAAGATTACCGTAGTCATAGAATTAAGCGAGGAGGGCAAACCTGACATTGGACATGAATCCCACGTGTTTTGTACTCCCTGTGAAGACTTCTTGAAAACTGATCAATATACCTAAACAAAAAAAATTATGAAATGAAAACACTCATTCAAGCACATTTAAAATACTAGTAAAATACTACGTAAAATAAAATAGTCAAACAATCATAATAGTCAAACAATCATTTACTACGTATTTTGTAAAAGTCTTGGTGTGATTTTTAAATATAATAACTTTTACTCTTCAATTCTATTTTGATTTTTAATTTTATAGAAATCACCCTAAATAAGACTAAAACATAGAGATAGGTACCAAAATAGGATTTTCATGTTTTTTTTCTCGAAATAGGATTTCACACTGTGGTAATGTGATTGTAATGTGACATTACATTGTACATGTGCACGTTACCATACTTTTTGGTATTGTACATTACTATGTTCGGTAATGTAAATGCATTTTAAATCTTATTTTAGGAATAAAAACATGAAATTTCTATTTTGGTATATTTTCAATGTTTTAGTCATACTTTGGTCTTTCTCACTTAATCTTGAAAATAAATTTAATCAAAAATACAGAATACTAAGGAATAAATCAAAACAAAAACTAAGTTGTATGGATGATTCGGGCTTCATTTGTTTTGTAAAAATCTTGGTGTAATTTTTGAATATAGTAACTTTACTCTTGAATTCAATTTTAGTTTTAAATCTTATGAAGTTGAAAATAAATTCAATCAAATATAGAGATAATTTGGGCTTCAAATGTTAGCCTGTCAAGACTTTGGGCTTTAAATGTTAGGCCCGTCGTACTAATTTTTTTTTTTGGCGCGCTGTCGCACTCTAACTCTCTAAGAAAGAAGAAATGTCTTACGCTTTGGTGGCGGAATAAAGAGTGTGAAGCGGAGCGGAAGGGATGGCTCCGGCGGTACCCGACCCGATATTCACAATCGCCCCGCTCCGCCGTTCGACCATCCCCGGCAACACCGCCTGCAGCGTGACCCTAGTCGTCCCCTCCACGTTCACCTTAATCAACGCCTCCATAAGCTCCTCATCCACCTCGTGGAAGAATCTGGCGTACGGATAAGTCACCCCGACGTTGTTAATCAGAACCCCGACATCCAACCCGTCGATCGCCTCCCTGATTCTCCGGACCCCGTCGTCCAAGTCGCCGGAGAAATCGACCGCCACCGTCTTAATCCGGGTCGACCCGTTGAACTTCACCCGGATCCGGTCAGAAACGGTTCTCAGCTTCTCCGGGTTCCGACCCACCAGAACCAAATTGAGCCCCTCGCGGGCTAGCCGGAAGGCGAACGCCTCTCCGATGCCGTCGGTGGGTCCGGTGACCAGAGCCCACGACCCGTATTTCTTGAGATTCTTTGCGGGTCGGAGGAAATGGGCGACGACCCATTTGAGAATGGTCGTAGAGACGGAGATGAGCTTGGCGAATCCGATGATGAACAGGAGTAGAAGAAGCCATGGGTGATCGGAGGAACAGACGGTGGCTTGACTGGTTTCCATGGCGGAAACTAAATACAACAGCAAATTCCGGAGTTTAGCTTGGCCTCTATGAATTATCCATCCAAAGTGGGAGAGAACTTATTTTATTTGAAAATTAATACACCTAGCATAACTAGTCTAGTTTTGGTTTTTCGTAAAATTACCAAACTCTGAATATAAATAAAAAAATATTACAGATAATTAGATATTGATGTAAAAATAGTTTTATTAGATTTTTTATAAAATATCTTCAAAATGTTTTTTTTATCTAATTAATATACTACGAAGTATAAATTTTTATTTAATCATAAGTCAAAATTTGAAAGTGATTGATTGCAAAATAATCAAAGCTAGACAAATAATCAAGATGGGAGGGATAGTACTCAATATTGGGCGTAAAATGAGAAAATAAAATTGACTATTACTCGATATTAATATACTATTCCACAATATATGTTCAGTTTTAATTTTTTATAATTAAACATAGCAAAGGGGACCATTAATTAAATGAAATCTATATTAAAAAGTGATATAAGAATGATTTTATTAGATTTATCTTATAATTTTCTAAAAAAATATAGTTCTTTGTATATAATATACCATTGCATATAAATTTTAT
>OOIL02004480.1:1340139-1356787 GCA_900332095.2 Cuscuta campestris | reverse complement strand
ATATAATATACCATTGCATATAAATTTTATATTGTTATAAGTTAAGTATCGATTTTTATTTACTACGAAAAAATAAAATTTTATAAATACTCTAATACGTAGAAAGTATTTATTTAATATTATTTCTTTGTTGTCTCCTTTCAACCAGTTGAACAACAAGTTTGAATTTTTTCACTATCAGTTAGCGTTACACAATTATCAAAGGTAAATAGTGCCAAGAAGGTAATGCCCAAATTTAATTCTTATTAACTGCGCTGGAAAGCAATTATGTTAAGCATAGCGCCTTCGCAAGTACGAGGTATATGTTCTACTCTTTATCACCAATTTGCGATCAAATTTCAGTGAGTCTAGAGGATGAGACCTTTTTTTGTTGAAGTTCTTTCACCATCATGAATGGTGTGGTTGGGTAGAAAGAGTATGGAGGGGTAATTAAGTTAGGTACATGAAGAGGAGGGTAGGTTAATGAATTACTGCATGATGGCAATTTGTAAGGCATGAGCTTTGAATGATTGCTATCAGAGCCATTTATTCTTGCTATGGGACATCACATGGGTTCATATTTGAGGTATGAGGGGACCTCTTAAAAAAAATTACCGTGTATATTTGTAGTTTATGATGCTCCCTATTTATAAAATTATTTTATAAACTATATTTGCAGAAGAACACTCGAAGAATTAGTGTCAGTTATTGAATCTCAGAGTATTTTTGTACATTCGTACAATTTTGGGAGGATTAATGTGTAGTAAAAAAACAAATATCTTTATTTATTACATTTCTTATTTTATTATTTCTTTATTGTATTATTGTGATAGTTTGTTGTTCTTCTAATATGATTAGAACTCTCTCATGTAATCCTTATACATATATATATATATATATATATATATATATATATATATATAGTGAAACTCATTCAGAGGTACGACCAAAGGGAGTCCCTCGAAAAGGTACGACCAAAGGGAGTCCTGAGTTTCACATAGTGAAACGAATTCTCTAGTGACTTCGCACCTCGAAAAAGGTACGTTGTTCAACTCATATTCGTTTCAAATGAGTGTAACTATGTTACCTATGTGAAGTGTAACATAGTGAAACGAATAGTTACACTCATTCGACTGATTTTTGGTCCCTTTCGTCCAGTTGAACTACAAGTTTGAATTTTTTCACTGTCAGTTAGCGTTACACAATTGTCAAAGACACAATTGTCAGTTTGCATTTTGATATTATGGGGTTGTATAGCAGCATCTCACTAAATTTTTTAGTACTATATATTCACATTATTATCATTGTTATTCATATTTTTTTAAAAAAATATAGAAGTCTTATTTTAGTACTTTCTCTATATTTACTTATAATTTAATAGTTTTCTCGAAATGAAGGAATAAGTCTTTCATCATTGTTTAAAATAAATATGGCTCAAAAATTTAAATTGGGCCACAAACATAAACGGGCCGCTGTCAAGTACTCCGTATTATTTCAAAATCTTCCATCAATGACTCACAATTTTCATCCGGAATTTGAAGTTGGGGGCCTTATTGGCAAAGCGTGCCAAGAACGAAGTAAATTTGGGTCTGGCAAAATAAGAACGAAGTGAAATTGGGCCTTCGCAACGGAGTAAAATAAATTAAATTAAGCGTTGTCCCACACCGTCTTATGGATCTACCGTTTTTCCTTTCTTATATTCCAGTGTCGCGCCGTAAGATTGTCTGTAGAAGACAAACGTCCCAGACTGCCAGCAAACTTGATAATTAAAGATGATCTAGTCCTTTTTTTTGAGATTTTGATATTGAAAAATAAAATGGAGTCACAAAAATGAAAGATTGGGCAGTCCAAAAAGAAAAGATTGTCTCATCTTTGATTTTTACAGTTGAAGATTGTTGCTTTCATTTTAATATTTAATTGAAATTATTTTTAAATTGATTTATTGAATATTGATTTAAATATTTAAAAATAAACATTGCAATATTGGAAAATACATACAATTTTAAGTAGATAAGTTTTATTTTTAAATTTTAATTAATATTCAAACAAATTCAATAAAAATAATGATTAGTTTGGACTAGTATTCAAATTGGCTAAGTAAAACTTACCTAGTATTCGAATGAAAAAAAAATCATGGTTAAAAAGTAAAGAATTTTTTTCATCGTTAAAGTGTTAAGAACTTTTTTCATGGCTAAAGTAGTTAATCTTCTTGATTCATTTTCATTCTCAATAAACTTTCTTCTACCTAAACATAATTCTACTTTTTAATTCTCTTGAATTCATATGATTATTAGTTAAAATTTATCACAAAAACTTACGTACTCTAAGTAGGGTTATAATAAAAAAAAATCATTAATTCCGAAAGTAGGGTTATAATGAAAA
Source organism: Cuscuta campestris (assembly GCA_900332095.2). Classification (NCBI taxonomy): domain Eukaryota; kingdom Viridiplantae; phylum Streptophyta; class Magnoliopsida; order Solanales; family Convolvulaceae; genus Cuscuta; species Cuscuta campestris. The sequence continues at coordinate 1,354,426 of OOIL02004480.1, read as the reverse complement.
AAATCAATCATTAAAGAAAAAAATAGGTTTGATTACATTATATGACATGTATGTTTATGGAATAAAATCTTGTAATGCAAAGTATAATTACAAATATATTACTCACTCTGTCTCCAATTTGATTACAAATTGTGGGTTACGGAATAAAATTTTTTACTTTTTAAAATCATTTTATTTACAAATTGGTATATCAATAAGATATAAAAATTACATACTCTCTCCGTCCCTAAATATTTGTCACACTTGTATTCCCGAGGTAAAATATCAAGTTTTTTCAATTTATTTTATTTACATATTGCTATAGAAATAAAAAAATTTACATATCAAAAAACTACATGAAAAGTTCTTCGAAATAAGAGGCATCTAGAATATTTTATTTTATCAAATAACCAATGAAAATGTAGAAATAGACAAAAGTTCCCGCGACTGCTGAAAAAGCATAGTGGCAAATATTTTGGAACGGAGAGAATATTAAAAAACTACGTCAAAAGTTCAACAAAACAAGAGGTTACAAGAATATTTTATTTTATCGAATACTTAATGAAATTGCGTAAACAAACAAAAGTTATCGAGAAGAGAGTGAAAAAATTGTAATCTATTTAGGGACGGAAGGAGTATTTTATGATAAATATTGCATAAATAGAGTGACGTGCAATGTAGCCACAATAACTTTTAAATATTGAACATTTTGATATTTATGTTAATTTTATATTCTAATTAATTTTTTTGCAAAAGTAACTTTTTTTGTATGAAAAATAAAAATATTTTTTTATCTTAAAAGCTTTTATTAAGATAACGTGATGACAACAAAAACTATAATAAAATAATAATAATAATAATAATATTAATAATTTATAACAACGGGATTTAGAATAAGAATAATATAAAAATACACAAAAAAATTAAATTTTTATTATATTTTCCAATTTCTTCCAATTCCTTCTAGTTTCTTCCAGTTTTTTCAAGTTCCTTCCAATCTTTTACAGTTTCTTCCAGTTTTCTGGTTCCTTCTAGTTTCTTTCAACATCCAGCTATTTTTTCTAGTCTAAGAGAAAAGAACACTTAGTCGATCGAAAGCCAAATCGGCAATCGCCAGAAAGAATATTTCAATTCCAATAAGGGGTACTACTCCCTCCGTCCCGCTATATTCGTCCACTTTTGACTTTTGGAACTGTTCATCTAAGCACTTTGACTCATCAAATTCTCTCAATATGTAAGCCTAAATATAGTATGTGTGATCTTTTTTGATTTGTCTTAACATATAGATTATTAATATATAATTTCTATAATTTTATAATATACAAATTACAAGATAAAATGGATTAAAGAAGTGTATTGGATGGTGTGCAAAAATAAAAGTGGAAAAATATAGTGGGACGGAGGGAGTATTTTGTTACATATTTTTAACATGAGGTATGTTTGTGTTACAAATCAAAGATGAAAAACCCTTTTATTACAAGAGTCAAAATTGGAGTGTCTTTTACCTGAAAATTTGGAAACACCCTGAAAAATATTAAAATTTAAAAATATTAATGATGGATACCCTGGACATGGGGTATCCGGACTTTGTATAATATTAGTTGGGGCGGTCCAGTCTGTTGGACCGGCCCGTTAGTCATTTATTAATTATTTATTTATGGACGGCCCAGTCTGTTGGGCCGGCCCATTACTTCGAAACCCTAGCCCTGATTCCACCCTTATTTTATACTCCTCTTCTTGGAAGAGGAGGGAGGGGAAAAAGAGGGAGGCTACACTACCAACACTATTCATCATCTCCTTCATCTCTACATACTTTCTCCTTCTTTCCCTATCCTTGGGTTCCATAACCCAACAATTAAAATGAAGAAAAATTTTGTAATTATTTTTTTCGTTTCACCCGTGCATTGCAAAATGCAAATGTTAAAATGTTAGTGATGTCCACAAAAATAAACCACTCAGTACTTTATACGATCCCTTACATTTGCATTGGTACTCCAAATAAATAAATCACTCCAAATTGAAGTAAATATGACAATTTTCCTCAAAATATATTTCAATATTTTTATTATTAAAATATGAGTTTACACTTTGATATTGTGGGGTTTTATAGCGGCATCTCACTATATTTTTTAGTACTATATATTCACATTATTGGAATTGTAAACCATATTTTTTTTCAAAAAAAACAAAGAACTCTTATTTTAGTACTTTCTCAATGTTTACTTATAATTTAATCTTTTTTTCGAAATGAAGGATTAAGTCTTTTATCATTGTTTAAAATAAATATGGCTCAAGAATTTAAATTGGGCCACAAACATAAACCGACCGCTCTCAAGTACTCCGTATTATTTCAAAATCTTCCATCAATGAATCACAATTTTCATCCGGAATTTGATGTTGGGGGCCCTCTTGGCAAAGCGGGCCGAATTAAGGGCCTGGCAAAATAAGAACGAAATAAAATTGGGCCTTCCGACGGAGTAAAAGACATTAAATAGAGCTTCGTCCCACACCGTCTTGCGGATCTACCGTTTTCCCCTTCTTATATTCCAGTGTCACGAAGACATAATTTTGCCAGCAACCATATCGATATAAATCAAAGACATAGTCCCATTTTGTTGGAGATTTTGATATTGAAAAATAAAATTGAGTCACAAAATTTTTTTCACAATTGACTAAGTAAAATTTACCAGTATTCGAATGAAATAAAATCATGGTTAAAGCGTAAAGAATTTTTTCATGGTTAAAGTGTTAAGAACTTTTTTCAAAGTTAAAGTATTTAATCTTCTTGATTCATTTTCATTCTCAATAAATTTTCTTCTACCTACACATAATTCTACTTTTTAATTCTTTGGAATTCATATGATTATTAGATAAAATTTATCACAAAAACTTACATACTCTACGTAGGGTTATAATGAAAAAAATCATTCATTCCAAAAGTAGGGTTATAATGAAAAAAACCCACCATTAAAGAAAAAAACAGGTTTGATTACATTATGTGACATGTATTTGACATTTATGCTAATTTTATATTCTAATTAATTTTTTTTGCAAATGTAACTTTTTTTTGTATGAAAAATAACAATATTTTTTTATATCTTAAAAGCAGTTATTAAGATAACGTGATGACAACAACAACAACTATAATAATAATAATAAAATAATAATAATAATAAAACAATAATAATAATAATAATAATAATAATAATTTTTAACAACAAGAATTAGAATGAGAATAATATAAAAATACACAAAAAAATTAAAGTTTTATTATATTTTTCAATTTCTTCCAATTTCTTCTAGTTCCTTTTAGTTTCTTTTACTTTTTTTCAGTTTCCTCTAGTTTCTTCCAGTTTTTTTCCAGTCATTCCAATTTTTTTCAGTTCCTTCCAGTTTTCTAATTCTTTCTAGTTTCTTCCAACATCTAGCTATTTTTTCTAGTCCAAGAGAAAAGAACACTTAGTCTATCGAATGCCAAATCGGCAATTGCCAGTAAGATTATTTCAATTTCGATAAGGGGTACTATTTTGTTACATATTTTTAACATGAGGTATATTTGTGTTACAAATCAAAGATAAAGTACCCTTTTATTACAAGACTCAAAATTGTGGTATCTTTTACCTGAAAATTTGGCAACACCTTTAAAAATATTATTCCCTCTATCCAGAAATGATGTTCTCGATTTGACTTTTCCTCATTTTAATAGGGCTTGAAAAAGGCTATAGAATGACTAAAATACCCTTGTTTAAATAATGGGGGAAGGGGGTTATAACCTGGCTGAGAATGAAGAATTGGAAAGTACTATTTATAATCATTACTTAATGTATGGGTATGTTACATCAAATCACAACTTACATCACAAAAATATCCAAAATGAATTCACATTCCCTCCTAATTTTTTAATCACCCGCCCAACAAAGCTCTAAAACCCATTCAAAGGGTTTATTACAACCATTTAACCCCCCCCCCCCAGGTTTTTCCTTTTTTCAACAGCCCCTTATTTTCTTCATCATGCTCTTCCATTCCTCTTCTTTTTCATTCCCTTCTTCATTTCGTTCCTTTTTCTTTTTTCTTCTTTCATTCCCTTCCTTGCTGTGCAGCTTTTCCCTGCATATATAAACCACAATGAACCGTGAGATAAACATGAAGAACTTGGACAACACAACAAGGCAACTCATTAGTGATGCCTTGCAACTCATTAAAATGAAGAAAAATTTTGTAATTATTTTTTTCGTTTCACCTGTGCACTGCAAATGCTAAAATGTTAGTAATGTCAAGAAAAATAAACCACTCCGTACTGTATATGCTCCCTTACATTTGCATTGGTACTCCAAAAAAACATTCCAAATTGAGGTAAAAATAACAATTTCTTTCAAAATAAAGTTTAATGTTTTTATTATTAAAATATGAGTCTACACTTTGATATTATGGGATCAATAAAGCAGCATATCACTGTATTTTTTAGTACTATATATTCACATTATTGGCCTTGTAACCCATATTTTAAAAATAAAAAATATTTTAGTACTTTGCCTATACCTACTTATAATTTAATCTTTTTCTCGAAATAAAGGAATAAGTCTTTTATCATTGTTTAAAATAAATATGGCTCAAGAATTTAAATTGGGCCAAAAACATAAACGGCCGCTCTCAAGTACTCCGTATTATATCAAAATCCTCCATCAGTGAATCACAACTTTTCATGTGAAGCAGCATTAGTTTCCTAAGATATTCCAATTAAGCACTAACATGTTCCAATCATTATTATGTTTAAGCAAAAGGACATTGGTGTATTTGTTAATCCATAAGACATTAGGCAAAAATATCAAACATGTTACAATGAGCAGCTGCATACGGTTCAACAACAGCGTAACTCTAACCACAACATTACCAACTTTCCATTAGCAGAGGTTTTAAACGACAGCTTCAATTTTCCTACCAGCAACAGCATAGGGTTCCAAGTATCAACAAGGTATCAGGTCCAAAGGTTCCATGTTTCAGTCTCAATTTTCCCATAGATCGAATAATTGAGAAGTTAAAATGGAAGTCAAGTAGCAGTGTTCAACTTCATTCCCCTCAAGGAGTTGAATACCAGCTTACATGAGTAAAAATTCATTTTTTACTCAAGTAATGTTAGTGAATGATTTTGAAACGCAAAACAAATGGACAATGGAATAACCAAAAGTAGTATCCTAGCCTTCTTGACCGCAGGTATTTATTTTGTTGAGTTGCATGTATTAATGTTGTTACATTGAACAGTAGAATTGTTTTTATCCTCACATTACATCTTAATATTATGATATGAAATTTACAACCCTTAGACATTCGTTTCCAATCTATTCTTTGTATTTAACTCTTCTTTATTCCGTTTTACCCGTCAAAATTTCAACCATAAACTTTGTCTCTCATTCATGCTACTGTTTCAATCTCTCATGCAATATTTTAGAGAACCTCTTGAAGGCAAACTACTATGTGGGAGATTCAAATGGTGGCACACGGATGATTTCGATAGGCTATTGGTAAGCTTCACTATTTCCCCAAGTATGTTCTGATATAGGAGAAAGCACGCAGTAACAATGGGCAAGTGCACAGTATTTCAAATGGAGTATAGAATGGGATTGAGTTATTAATGATTTATTTTTAATTGTGAATCTTTGTTCCATATTGTTGTTTGAATTTGTTTTTATGGATGGTGTGTCAGTATGAGGTTGAATATGGTTTTTTTAACAATCTTTTGGCGGAGTATATAGTTTTTTTATTGGTTCCATTTTTAAAGTTTGGATTATGTAATAACATATATTCGGGTATTTTCAAAGTTATAATGATTCTGTTTCTCTGTCTGTGTATTATCACACATTATTTGGAAGAGACTCAAGAGAGTATGCAATGTGATTGAATATGGTTGTTTGTCTATCTTTTGGAAGGGTGTCAATTCTGCTTATGGGTTCTATTTTTTAGATTTCGTTCAAGTACAAGCTATTTTCAATGTTTTTGTTTCTGTTATTTTTTGGTTCAAGTTTTCCAAATTTTTATCCTTTTATTACTATCTACTTTCAACATTGACAATTGAGATTTTTATGAAACTGAATGAATTTGGGTTGTTTTTAAATCTTCGATACAAATCAACGACATAAGGAAAACGTGAATGAGAGCCACATGCGAGAGAACCCTATTTAAAAAAAGAGAGAATATGCTCTATTATTTATTGGTAGCAGTGTTTTAACTTATTTAATTGAAAGTTCTATCAGTGAAGGTAGACCACATCAATTATCATCTTCTTAACCTTTAATTTTGAATGATGCATTTGAGTAATTGATTAATTGGGGTGTCAATAGAGTTACTAATTCAGTTTTGTACACTTGCACTAGGTATGAGACATTTGGGCTTACCAAAATAGTGGTGTTTGTGATGCAAACTCAAGCTTGGGACAACGACATTAATATATGAGCTATCAAAGCTCACCACGTTTAGTAGAACCACTCTTATAGGTTGGCCAAAATGGCATGATCCAACATACTCCTTGCTGCCTTTACTATAATGCTGAGGACAACCTTTCGAGGTGCTTTTATTTTTTCAGAATGCTTTTCTCAAAGTATGTTAAACAAGACGTTGAAGGAAGGTGTGAGTGCATTCCATGTTATGTCTAGAATTTTAAGGGAAATATTGGAGTAATTATATTCTTTGTTGTATTATTGAGTATGAGCCCAAAGTTGTTGTTGGGCCTTGACCCATTGTACATGTATATATAGACACTTGTGATGTAATTAGAACATAACCAAAAGTTAATATTCTAAAATCCTACATGGTATCAGAGCAGAAGAAACCCTAGGTCTCGTTCGTAAGGTGCACACGTCTTTGTACGTCTGTTTCGTTCGTAGCTTGCTTGTGGTGTCTGTCTCTACATGGTACTGTCTCGTCATCTATAGCTTGTGGGTCTCCTGGTGTTTGGTACTTTGGTATTCTTTTGCAGTTCGGTACTTTGGTGTTTTTCTTTCTGGACTGGTCAGTTCGGCACTCCCTTGCTGGTCTGTGTTGTCTATAATTCACTATCAACATGACAACCAAGAAGGCCAATTTGATTCACGATCCGTCATCGATATACTACCTTCATCCATCAGAAGGGCCGGGTAATTCTCTAACAAAGTATGTGCTACGCAGTGATAATTATGATGTGTGGGCAAAAGCCGTTTCGCATGCGCTTGGTGGTCGTGGTAAAGCGAAATTCTTGACAGCCGCTGGTGTACTGAAACCCACGGATGAGGCCGAACTAGGCGCGTGGGAGTCCAACCATTCCATTATTTGTAGTTGGATTTGCAACAGTGTCGATGAGTCCATTCAACGAAGTATTATAAACCATACGGTTGCGTATGATTTGTGGAATGATCTAAAGAAGCGTTACGGGGGTTCCAATGGCCCTCGTATGTATCAGTTGAAGTGTGAACTACACAATTTGCGCCAAAAGGGTCAGAGTGTTGTAGCATATTATAATCAATTCATCACCCTTTGGAACCAACTCTATGGGTGTGAAGATCCGACCGGAGGGTGTGTGTGTCCAGCCGCAGCGGTTAGCCTTGCTCGGGTTGAGCGTGAAAAGACTATGGATTTCTTATTGGGGCTGGATGATGAACAATACGGGCATGCACGTTCACAGATCATTGGCACCGAACCTATCCCAGATTTGGATCGAGCTTTCTACCTTGTCACTCAAGAGGAACGTCACCGCACTATTATTCGTTCTCGTGATGACCGCACAGATGGTGTCGCCTTTGCGGCCCGACAGTCTCCTAGTAGTCTCTGGTGCTCTCATTGTGGCCGCACTAACCACAATGTCGAGACTTGTTTTGAACTTATTGGCTTTCCGGAACACTATGGACGTGGAGGAGGACGTAGTGGTATGCAACGTGGTCGAGGGGGCCGAACTTCATCCGGCCGTGGTTACCAGGCAGGAGGCCGTGACAACAGCAGTTACTCTACAGGAGGCCGTGACAGCAGTGGCAGGGGGCCTGCCCGGTTTGGCAGTGCCTCTCACTGCAATAATACCACAGCAGCTCCATCCGGCGGCGCCCATGCTGTCAATACAGATTCTTCCTCTGTTTTAAGTGATCAAATGGCCAAGTTAATGTCTTTACTTGAGTCTTCTTCCTCTCAACAGTACACGGGTATGTCTTCTTGTGCAAGTAAATGGTTGATTGATAGTGGAGCATCCCACCATATGACCGGTGATAAAACCCATATGTTTGATGTTACTGAGATTACCCCGTGCGGGATTAGTCTCCCTGATGGCTCTCGGGTACATGCGTATCAACAAGGGTGTGTTCGGCTTTCACCCACCCTTGTGTTGTCTGGTGTTTTGTTGGTTCCGAATCTAAATTGCCATTTGATTTCCGTTGGTTGTCTTATTCGAGATAATGCTTGTCATGTGATCTTTAATGAACTTTTTTGTGTAATACAGGACCGTTTGTCGAAAACGGAGATTGGACGGGGTGAATTGCGTAATGGAGTCTACGTTTTATGCGGTTCTCTGGCTCAAGTTCATGTGTCTACTGTTGATCCCCTTTTACTTCACAAACGTTTGGGACACCCATCTCCCCAAGTGTCTACTCTTGTCAATCCCAATAATTCCTCTTCTCATTTTAAGAAGTTGGAAACTTGTGATATTTGTTTTATGTCCAAACAAACTCGTTCTTTGTTTCCTACTAGTACTAATAAAGCTACTTCTATTTTTGATTTAATTCACTGTGACATTTGGGGTCCATATACTGCTTGTTTAGTTACGGGTGCACATTATTTTCTTACCATTGTTGATGATCATTCTCGTGATGTCTGGGTGTATCTTATAAAATCCAAAAGTGAGGTAACATCATGCCTTAAAAGATTCTTTGCTATGATCCACACTCAATACGAGAAAACAATAAAAATTGTCCGTTCGGATAATGGTACTGAGTTTGTCAACAAACCTCTTCGTGAATATTACGATCAAATGGGTGTCCAAATCCAAACTTCTTGTGTCGGTACACCGCAACAAAATGGCCGCGTTGAGCGTAAACATCGGCATATTCTCAATGTGGCACGTGCTCTTATGTTTCAGGCTTCTCTTCCCATTGAATTTTGGGGTGAGTGTGTCAAAACTGCGGTGTACCTCATAAATCGTCTCCCTACCCCTCTCTTACATGGCAAGTCTCCACTTGAAATACTTTCCTCCAAGCCAAGTGATCTTACCCACCTACGTGTCTTCGGGTGCCTGTGTTATGTTCGTCAAAAACTTCCAAATAAATTTGCCCCCCGTAGTGTCCGTTGTGTGTTTGTCGGTTATCCATTTGGCACCAAGGGATGGCGTGTATATAACTTGGAAACCCATCAATTTTTTCATACTCGGGATGTCGTTTTTGACGAGTCCGTTTTTCCCTTTTCCGTACCAGAAGAGTCTCCGCCTTCGTCATCTCCGTCGCCCCCCGCTGATTTCCCCACTCTTCCCACCCTGGACACCACCCTGCCAGCAGCCAGCGACCAGCCCCAGCCCTCCACTGTTGTCGTCTCGTCAACAGAGGCTGCTGGAGCAGATCCTACTGCCGATGCTCCTCCCCTGCGTCATTCCTCCCGTGTTCGTCAACCCCCCCAGCGCTTGTCCGATTACGTTTGTCATACCGCTCTTGTGCGTAATCCGGTTCCCTTTCCCCCTGTTGCATCTTCCGTCTCTGGCACACGGTTCCCTATTACTAATTTTGTTCATTATGATAGATTGCATGACAGGTACAATGCTTTTCTTGGGGCTATGACGAAGAGTGCGGAACCTAAAAATTTTCGGGAGGCTGTCCAGATTCCATCTTGGCGTGAGGCTATGGCCAAGGAGTTATTGGCTTTAGAGCGTAATCATACATGGGACATTACCGATCTCCCTCCGTTTCGTCGAGCTTTGGGGTGTCAGTGGGTATATCGCACTAAGTTTCGTTCCGATGGTACTAAGGAACGAGACAAAGCCCGGTTGGTCGTCTTGGGTAATCATCAGGAGCATGGCACTGATTATACTGATACTTTTGCTCCTGTTGCCAAATTAACTACGGTGCGTATTCTGTTATCAGTTGCAGTTGCCAGGTCTTGGGAGGTCCATCAGTTGGATGTTAATAATGCATTTCTACACGGTGATTTGAATGATGAGGTGTATATGAAGCTCCCCCTGGCTATGCGGATGCATACCCAAACAAGGTGTGTCGGCTTCGTAAGTCATTGTATGGGCTACGCCAGTCCCCACGGAACTGGTTCGCAAAGCTCCGCGGTGCTCTACGTCGGTATGGCTTTCAGCAAGCGCATGCCGACCATACTCTGTTTGTGTGGTCAGGTGGCCCGGATATTTTGGTTGTTCTCGTCTACGTGGATGACATTTTGGTAGCTGGTAATAACCCTTCTGTGTGTTCTTCGTTCAAAAAGTATCTTAATGATTGTTTCTGTCTAAAGGATCTTGGCCCACTATCTTACTTTCTTGGGATCGAGTGTGCTCGGTCACCTACTGGCATGGTGCTGAATCAACGCAAGTATGCCTTGGACATTATACAAGAAGCAGGTCTCTCCGGGTGCAAACCCGTCGACACTCCTATCCAGCCAGGACATTCTTTGGCTACTTCTTCTAGTCCCGAGATTCGTGATCCGGCTAAGTATCGACGATTAGTTGGCCGCCTATTATATTTGACTATTACTCGTCCTGATATTTGCTTCTCTGTGCATGTGTTATCTCAGTTTATGCATGCTCCTCGACTCGATCATTTACAGGCGGCTATGCGTGTTGCACGATATCTCAAAGGTCATCCCGGTCAGGGCATTTTCTTGCGGGCTGATAGTGACTTGACTCTGACTGCATACTCGGATTTCGATTGGGCTAGTTGTCCTCTTACCCGTCGGTCTGTTACAGGTTATTTCATTCTCTTAGGTGGCTCTCCTGTTTCTTGGCGTTCTAAAAAGCAAAATACTGTATCTCGGTCTTCGGCAGAGGCTGAATATAGAGCCATGGCTAGTGCTTGCACGGAAATTCGGTGGATTCGAGGATTACTTGCTGCTTTACAGGTCCCGTGTTTTTCTACTCCGCGATTGTATTGTGATAATAAGTCTGCTCTTTTCATCGCTGCAAATCCCGTTTTTCACGAGCGCTCCAAACACATCGACATCGACTGTCATATCGTCCGTGAATGTCTCCAACGGCGTCATGTCTCTACGGCTTATGTTCCTACCAAGCTTCAGACTGCAGATATATTTACTAAGGCGCTCTCTGGTCCGCTATTTCGGTTTCTCCTTTCCAAGTTGGGCATTCTCGATATTCATGCGCCAACTTGAGGGGGAGTATTGGAGTAATTATATTCTTTGTTGTATTATTGAGTATGAGCCCAAAGTTGTTGTTGGGCCTTGACCCATTGTACATGTATATATAGACACTTGTGATGTAATTAGAACATAACCAAAAGTTAATATTCTAAAATCCTACAGGAAAATAAATCAAATTTCTTTGCACACCAAATGTAATCTTAAGTATATATATTTGGCACGAGATACCGAAGACGGCTACGAAAGAGTAGCCTACATAAGTCATTGTGTCGCACCAAGTCATAAGATGTTAATTTTATACACTAATTTCTCCAAATTTGATGTTGTGGTTGATTATCTTTGTACTACTGCTTCATAAGTTGGATCTACCGTGTCACTTAAGATGTTAAGGTGCTAGAGTGCAACTTTATATTATATAGTATTTTTTACAAACAATAATCAAAAGATTTTTTTAAACAATTTTACATTTTAAGTACTATGTGAACTTTATATAAATAGTGAAATACAAAGTACATTTTAAAACCTGAAAAAGGTGAACATTTCTGCCCGTGCAACGCACGGGTTAGAACCTAGTAATGCCAATGGCACATTGTCGAACGTTAAAGAAATAGTCCCCTTTTTTTTGGATTTTGACATTGAAAAAAATGGAGTCACAGTAAAATGGAGTCACAGAACGCTTTTCACAAAAATGAAAGATTGGGGCAATCCAAAAAGAAAATAAGAATGCTTTTTTTTTTTGGATTTTGACATTGAAAAATAAAATGGAGTCACAAAAATGAAAGATTGGAGCAAATCCAAAAAGAAAATAAGAATGATTTACATGAAAGGGAGAGAATGAAGTTATTGAGCCAAAGCAATCTAGAGGAGTTATGAGACTGAAAATCGAACAATAATTTTGTTATACATGTCCACATATATCAAATTTTCTGGTGATGAATCTGTGGGCATCTGAAAATCCAACAATAACTTTAGACTTTTTTATGCGACAAGTAAACCATTTTCGAACGAAAGATTGCCTCATCTAAGATTTTTAATAAAGAAATACCTCATCATTAAAATTTGTAACAAAATAGTACCTCAAATTGTAATTATAAGAATGCAATCGAATATTGCTGCTTCGATTTAAAATATTTAAAAATAAACATTGCATTATTGGAAAATACATACAATTTTAAGTATGTAAGTTTATTATTAAATTCTAATTATTATTTAAGCAAATTCCATAAAAATAATTATTAGTCTGGACTATTATTCAAATTAACTAAGTAAAATCTACCTAGTATTCAAATAAAAAATCATGGTTAAAGTGTTTAAACATCTGATTAATTCTACCCGAGTAATTAATTTTCATGGTTAAAGACTTAGTTCGAAATGGAGGCCCCGCCGCTTGGTCGGTCCACAAAGAATATTCATTTATGTAATATTCCGCAATCAATGAAACTAATTATCGTAATCCAGTAAGACCAAGACCTTACATACAAAATACATAATATGTGTTCGTGGGGGCGTAGCGGGAATCATCAATTAAGAGCTATGCGAACAAATCCATCAACTATGTTGCAGAGAAAATGTTGCATCATTGTCACAGTAACAGATGATAGATAATGTGTTATATATCGTTTTATCCGTCACAAGCACACACAGAAGCAGATGATGCAGAGGGTGTTACAGCGTCTACTGAGCAGAATGTTGTAACTTTAAAATGCGTAAAAAATAACTCGTTTAGCTCCGGTTCAACTCCTGGATGTCACGATTTGTTTTGCGTTGAATATATCTTCCTATATGTAAATCGTAACCTTCTTCACGCAAGGGAAGCTCCGGGACGCGACGGAAACGCTCTACATCAGCGTATATTCTGTGTTTTTCCTTTCAATCACTCCCAGTAATTCTCAGAGACCTGCTGCGTTTTTATAGGCCAATAGAAACCCAATCCTAGTAGGGATAGGTTAGTATGTTAGCGGGTATTTGTATTTACTTTGTATTGGGCCCACATGTAACCTAGCCCGTAACCCGTTATGTATTCATGTATATAAACAACCTCTAACATCAATGCAAAACAGATCAGTTTTACTCTAAATTCTACATGGTATCAGAGCCAACCTAGGGTTCTTCCTTTTTCCGGCGTTTTGTTTTTTTTCGATCAAGAGGAATTTATACGTTTTTGAATGGTTTCTTTCTCTGTCGACCAAATCCCTAGGAGGGTGCCGCTGGAACTGTTTTTGTCCACTTGTTTGTGGCTAAATTTATATTTGTGAAGTCTAATTATTGGAAGTGATCTGTCCAATTGATATTTGGTGAAATCCACTTATTAGAATTGCCAATAATTGTTCTGTTCAGCATAGAGGTGTTGCACCAATTGTTTCCGGCTATTTCTCCACGTCTTGCGGCATTGGTTCTCTGTTGCAGCGCCATACTCCAAGTCTTGCGGCACTGCTACTGTTTTTTTTCCCTTGATTGTTCAATACATCAGGGATGGCTTCTACGTGTGAATGGTTAATCGACAGTGGGGCTTCTCATCATATGGCAGGAGTTTTATCTTATTTGTCGGACATCAAATCCGTATCTCCTTGTACTATTAGCCTACCTGACGGAGCACGTGTCGTGGCCAACTCGTGTGGACGAGTGCAAGTCTCTCCGACTTTGGTTTTAACTGATGTTCTTTATGTGCCTAATTTAAAGTGCAACTTGATCTCTGTGAATTGTCTTGTCAACTCTCATAACTGTCATGTTTTCTTTGATGACCAATTTTGTGTGATACAGGACCGAACTTCGAAGACGCAGATTGGACGATGTGAAGTGCGCAATGGAGTTTATGTCCTTCCATCCTTCGCCCAAGCGTCCAAAGCCGAGTCTATTTCTCTTTTGCATCAGCGTCTTGGTCATCCGTCACCTCAAGTTATGTCTTTACCTCCTTTTAATAAAAGTGCAGCTGAAATTAAAAATTTTCAGTCATGTGACATTTGTTTCTTTTCCAAGCAAACTCGTTCTAGTTTTCCTT
>OOIL02004480.1:1303084-1337636 GCA_900332095.2 Cuscuta campestris | reverse complement strand
CTATTCTGTTCATGTATTATCTCAGTTTATGCAGGCTCCTACTCTGGATCACATGAATGCCGCCATGCGTGTTCTTCGGTATATCAAGGGTCATCCGGGTCAGGGCATCTTTCTTAGTGCTACTAGCAATTTACAAATCTCTGCATATTGTGATTCTGATTGGGCTAGTTGCCCGATGTCCCGCCGTTCTGTTAGCGGGTATTTTATCATGTTAGGGACTTCTCCGGTGTCATGGAAGACGAAAAAGCAAATCACTGTTGCCAGATCTTCAGCAGAGGCGGAGTACAGAGCTATGGCAAATGCTTGTGTGGAAGTCCGGTGGATACGAGGAATTCTTCTTGCTTTGGGTGTGCCGATTTTATATCCTCCCCGATTGTATTGTGACAATCAATCCGCTTTATACATTGCAGCCAATCCGGTTTTTCATGAACGAATGAAGCATGTGGATGTGGATTGTCACACAGTTCGAGAAAGTGTTCAGCGAAGAGATGTATCGACACGATACGTGCCAACTCGCTACTAGTTGGCCGATATCTTCACTAAGCCATTGGGCAAACCTATTTTTGATTTCTTGTTACGCAAGTTGGGCATTCTGGATCTTCATGCGCCAACTTGAGGGGGAGTGTTAGCGGGTATTTGTATTTACTTTGTATTGGGCCCACATGTAACCTAGCCCGTAACCCGTTATGTATTCATGTATATAAACAACCTCTAACATCAATGCAAAACAGATCAGTTTTACTCTAAATTCTACATAGTAGAAGTTGGCTTGAATACAACTTCCTTAATCTTGATCCACAAGTAGCCTAAAGAGTTGAGATTCCTTAACACGCACAACTGAGTTATTATCATTTAGTCACAATCCCAATAGGTCTTTGATTTAGATTGCAACTTAAAATCCCGTGCTCAGACTTCTGATCCCGAACAATGTGTTGCAGCATTGTACTATAGCATCTTCCGTGTCAACCTCGAAAACTGCAGCAACCCTAGAAGTCTAAATAAAATAAACCTATCCTAACAAATAAATGTTTCTACTTAATAAAAGACCTAAGAGATTTTATTTTTCCAAAAGATTAATCAACATTATGGAACTAACAATATGGACATGGAAAGCACAATCAGTATAGCATGAGTGTATGGGGCCAGTGTTGGAACATAATGCTTGGCTGGTGAAGTAGTGGAATTTGGTAGGTACGTCGCTTTGGCTTTTATACAATTATACTCCCGCAACGCGCCTATGGTTGTCCCTTTCAGGACATCTCATAAGTCAAAATAAAAAACCACAAGCCTTAAATTAACAAGAAAAATTTCAATATATGGAGTATCATTTTTGTACTTAAATTTTATTTTCATTTAAAAAAATATCTATACTTTGAAGAAATTTTATAGAAGTATGAAGTCAGTTTCCAGTTTACAGTCAATTTACTTCTGGCGTAGTTGTTATTTTATACTCCGTATGAAGTACTATTTAATTTTTATTTTTAAAAATTACTTAAAACATAGAAAAAAGTACCAAAATAGGATTTTCATGTTTTTTTCTGAAATGAGACTTTGTATTGTGGTAATGTAGCATTACACATGTGCACATTACTATACTTTTTAGTAATTTATATGACCATGTTTGGTAATGTAAATGAATTTTAAGTCCTATTTCGAGAACAAAAACATGGAAGTCCTATTTTAGTATATTTTAAATATTTTAGTCCTACTTTGATCTTCCCCATTTTATTTTTTAACCTATTATTTTTCCTATTTTCTCCGATTCTATCTCCTTTCTTTTTTCAGGACCCTATATATATCCACATAGAAAACAACAACAATTTCTGTCTCCAATATTAATACTCCCTTCGTCTTAAAATTAACTTTTTAATTTGGCTTTTATGGTCAAACCTTTTAAACTTTAACTGCATATTATAGAAAAAAATTGAATTTCATATAAATTTAATATCAATATATTCTTTATGTAACATACGTAGTAATTTTTAAAATATTTTATTCTTATAATACACAATATATATTTATATATAAATAGAGATATTAATAATCAAAGTACTGTCCGAAAGAACATAAAAAATTAAAAGAGAAATTAATTTCATGACCGAGAGAGTTAGTTGGCATGGAAAGGAAGATCTTTATTTGGATTGTTTCAAGGCGGGACGTGATCTATAATAAGTCTTCATTTTTGCTTTTCCTTTTTACAAATACCCCATATTGAGTCAAATTTTATTTACTCTGTTGGCCTATTTTCGTTACTCATTTGATAAAAAAATAGTCATGTCACCTCTAATTTTGTAGATCTTTTGATGTAGTTTTTAATATGTAATTTTTACAAAGTATTTTTTACTTTCACACCAATTTTCGTATAAAACAATTTAAAAATAACTTCAGTCAAAAATCATATCACGCAACGGAAAAATAACTTTTGAATGGAGGGTGTAACAATCAACACAAAAAGTTTTTTTTTTTTGAGTTTGAGGTGCATACATATACATATATACATATGATTGCAGTAAAAAATGAAAAAACACCACTACCCACACATGCAGCCCCTATATATATATCATCATCTCTAGAGCATCCACCACCGATGGCCTATATTTTTCTTCTCATTTGTCCATTTCAGAAGCAACAAAACCATCTTTTCTGCATTAAACAATGAATGCGAGATTAGCGTGAGGTCGAGACATGGTTTTCTTGATTAAACCATCTTTTCTGCATATAACAATGAATGTTATACTACCTCTGTTTTAGTATATTTATCCATTTTGACTTTCTCAAGTAAAAAAAGTTTGAGTTACAATTTCTTTCAATTTAAATTGCATACTAGTACAATAAAATAAAATCATGAAAGTTTTTTTCAACAAAATTAATCTTAAAAAAATCATTTTATCGTAATATACATTATAATTTTATTTAACTGAAATTCAAAGTTTATCTATTTTGACTCAAAAAATTAAAGTGAAATTTGTACTAAATAATACTAAAACACACTTCCTCTATTTTTTAAAAATATTTCATCTTTCATTTTTTCTTTTTTCCCAAAGAACACCACTTTCTATAAAAAATAATTTTTAACTCCACTTTTTCTTATCCTATCTATTATATCATACTTTTTCATTAATAATCTACCTATCACATTATTAAGATCAAAATCAAAAATTAACTGCAAATATACACTTCTTATTTCACACATTAGTCAAAATAAAAATCCTTTTTAGAAAGAGAAGAACTACGTCTTTTTCCAATGTAGTATCTAAAACTTTTATTCCATGGAAGGTATTTAAAAATGTCTAGTGGCAGTAAACACTTGAACAATGTCATTAAAATATACTCCCTCCGTTCTATAAAAGTGTTCCTATTTTGACTTTGTGTAAAAATAAGGAAGTTTTAAATTGTAATTGACTTCCAATTTTGCCTTTAATGTGATGGGTAAAAGTAAGATGTGATGGATTTAATATTAGAAAAAAATATGATGTGATAGGTAGGGTATAAAAAAGAAAGGGTAAAAATGGTTTTTTAATAGAAAGTGAGTGTTTTGTTAGAAGTAAAAAAAATAAAAGGGAAAGAATTGTTGAGAACGGATGGGGTATGACTTGTGACGCATGGGAAGATAAAATTGAAGGAAATGGAGGAGATTAAAAAAACTTAGGTACCGGGGGTTCTTTGTAAGACTCGTTCCGTCTGTCGTTGATCGGTTTCGCTGCCTGAGAGGCGGCGGTCGCGGCGGCTCCGGCGCCTTTTTTCTCATCTCTGGCCTTTGCGAAAATGACCGTAAAACCATCGGCGGAGGCCGGATTGTTCACGTCCCACTCACCGAATTTTGGCAGCGGCCGGCCTTTCTCCTGCTGTGTGCACACACCCACGTACAAATGGCACCATATATCACATACACACATAATATAATCAAAGTCATTCATTAAGATTGTGGTTTAAATTAAATTTGATCATGTGAAAAACGTTACCTCTCAATTTGATACTCCCTCCATCCCCCTCCATCCCATGAAACATGGGACATTTGTTTTTTAGGAGGGATTTAAGGGAGTGTATTTTGGTATTGAATTTCCAAAAATGTCCTTTGATGTGATGGGTAAAAAGGTTGATTTGATGAATAGATTATTAGTAAAAAAATATGATGTGATAGTTAGGGTATGAAAAAGTAAGGGGTAAAAGTGACTTTTTAATAGAAATGAGAAGTGTTTTGTGGGACGGATAAAAAAAGAAACGGGAAATGTTTCATGGAACGGAGGGAGTATTTTTTGAACTAAGCATTAACTACAGTAACCTCTCAATTTTTCGATATTTTTGGTACTAATCTTGGGGGTGCAATGTCATAGAATGAGTCGGGGGCATTCGGATACTCAGTTCGTAAAATTGACCGTTCGTACCCCCTAATTCCTCCGGTGACCCTCCCACCCCACCCCGACCCAAACACACCCCCTCATCATTGCATCCTCGTGCAGCTCAATGGTTCTTAAATACATTATGTAATCGAAGATTGCGATTCGAGAAGCGTTAAAAATGGAAACGGAATCAAAATTATAATTGTTCGATCGAGCGGAATAACGATTCGAAGACATGATTATATGTATAAACATTCGATCATTATTATTATCAGGACAAATTCGGAAAGAAAAAAAAAACTTAAATTCATGAATCATGAGGAAGAAAATATCAAATTAAAATGAGAAAGAAGGAAGAAAGACTTACAGACGTCATTAAAGATTGGTTTCAGGCCGGAGGCGGTAAGAAGAAATGGAAATAATAATTATAATTAATAAAAGAAAGAAGAGAGAGAGAGAGAATGGGGAAGGGGGGATGAGATCGAGCGAGTTTTAAGGGAGATGAACATATATAAACGATGAGCCTTTATAAATAAACAAAAATTATTAATTAATTAATTAATTAATTGCATTAGTTAGCTAGATATTTAATTATTTAATACACAATTAATAGTGTTGTGATTGTTTAATGTTTCTAGGCAGAAGGGGGGAAGAATTGAATGAGTGAATGATGTGGGTGAGGATGTATTTGGCGCCCTCTTATTTCTCCTTTGTTTCGTGCCATTGAATCTACCAAAAAACGAAATGTTTCTATGTTGGTAACGTACTTAAAATCAAATCAATAATTAACTAAAGAAATCGGTGCTTATTCGTATCATTATTTCTCCATTTATGTGACAAGTTAAGAAGTTCCATTTGAGAACTTCTCCCCTGTCTTGAGTGGTAACAAGCCCACTTCCCAGGATTCATGGGGAAGTTCACCCAGGTTCGAGCCCCAGCGAAAGCAGCAGCATTGGCTCTTTGCGTGTCATTAGTCATTAGCTTGAGAATAGTATGAACAGATACTACTTTGTAATAAAGTCAATAGCATTCAAAAAAAAAAGAAGTTCCATTTGACTAATAACTTTCATTTGACTCAAAAAGTACGTCATCCAGACTTGAATACCAATCTCTAAAAATATTCAAACCCAATACGAATACCGTACCACTCAAAACTAACAAATACGAATAATATTCATCAATTAATATTTGATTAGGTGTGATTTGTTTACAACCCTAGTCAGGCAAGAACATGTAGCAGGTGCGGGTTTATGAGAATAGTGAGTGAGCAGAAACCATCAATTTTACAGCTTGATGGTAATAATCACTTGTGTTCCTGCCTATTTGAATGAGTGTTAGAGTATAAAACCTTTGTGTAGGCTACAATGGCACACTTGAACATTTGGTTGAGTGATTTTCTTGACATTATGTTGATATTTTGATGACTAAGAGGTCATGAATTTAGAATCTTAACCACCAGTTTCAAAAAAATTATGGAGTACTTCTTTTGTCCTAATTAAAATTGTTTGTTTCAGTTTACGACATTTGATTGAAATTATTTTTAAATCATTTTATATGAAAAACGGTGTGAAATTAGAAAATAAAAAGTACATATTTTAAAAATATATCAAAAGAGCTTCAAAACTAATGGTGAAATGACGATATTATTTTATCAAATTAAATGACTAATGAAAATAAGAAAAGAGGGTGAATAAAGTTTGACTCTATGAATAGTAAACATACAATTTAATTTGAAATTGAGGGAGTAATTAATATTTATGATATAAATCTATTATCAATAAGTTTATTTTGAAATGTAGTTTTAAAGCATCTTTTTTATACTCTATGTTTATATATTGTTAAAATATTAAATAATTATTATGGGTCACAACTACAAGTCTGAGTTTTTGATTGAGTTAGTTCCTTGACAATATATCAGAGCTTATTTGACTAAAAAGTTACGGGTTCAAAAATGATCAGCGTCATCTATTTTTTTAAAAAAAATAATAATATTTCACGTGAAATATTTAAAAAAACTACATCTGTGAGGCTCTTTCTGTGTAATTAGATTAAAAAAAACTATAGACATACTAGATTATAATAGTGTTAATATCATTTGATAAAAAACTAAATGATACACATTATTCAAATGTGCAGTCGTACCCGTTTTCATTTACGAGTGTGTTTTTTAAATTATAAATGCACGTAGCTAGCTAGTTGTACGGAATATCTAAATAATCTAATAGATTCATCGAGATGCGATTAATTTTGTAATGGACCTATTAATCACGTTAGGTATGATACAAGTTATCGAATTGAATTTCTAACAAGTTGATGCAATTTTAAAACCGTACGCTTCCATATTACTCCCAGTTTACTAGATTTAATTGAAATTATTTTTAGTTTAATTATAAGTGTAAAATTTTAAAAATAACAGTTATATATTTTAAAACTACATCAAAATATTTACAAAACAAAAGGTGTCGACTATATTATACTCCGTATTATTTTATCAAATACGGAGTAATTAACAAAAATATATAAAAAAGGTGATTAAAGTCTGACATATGAATACTGTTTGAAAAATTATTTTAGGATGGACTTCCTCTTGGCCTAAAGCCTCTAAATACAAAGGAATAATTAATCATAAACACGTTGGGCCTATCTCACGTTTTGATTGGGCCCAAAATTATAAATGAGAGAACACACTTTTTTGGAGACTTTATCTGGTTTGGTTTGTGAAGAAAATAATACTTCTTCTAATTTATAGTGTCTGTTTCGGTTTACAATGTTTGACTGAAATTGTTTTCAAATTATTTTATATGAAAAATGGTATGGAATTAAAAAATAAAAATCACATATTAAAATACTACATTAAAAAATCTATAAAATTAGGAGTGACAATAATATTTTATTTATCAAATTGCTAACAAAAATAGAGAAAGAAATTAAATAAAGTTTAACCCTATAATTAGTAAAAATGCACTACTCCGTATAAATTAGGGCTGAGGAAGTAAGAAGGTAGCATTTTGATATATGAACTACTCCCTCCGTCCCCCAGTTTTTGTCCACTTTTGACTTTTGGAACTATTCATCTAAACACTTTGACTCATCAAATTCTCTCAATGTGTAAGCCTAAATATAGTCATGTGTGATCTTGTTTGATTTGTCTTAACATATAGATTATTAATATATAATTTTTATAATTTTTTAATATACAAATTATAAGATAAAATGGATTAAAGAAGTGCATTGGATGGTATGTAAAAATAAAAAAGAACAAATACTCTGAGACGGAGGGAGTATGTTTTAGCTCTAGTTATATATATTTATTTTATTCAATTGAAATTTATGTGTGAAATAATATTTAATATTCCCAAATTGAATTGGAATTGAAATTAATGGGATTCAATTCCATCTGAATTTAATTTTGCCAATTCCGTAGAATTGAATTTTTCTAATTTCAATTCATTTTTTGCACTATCAATTTCAAATCCACATAATTTTTGTGCTACCAAACATCAGAATTGGAATTGAAGTCCTCAATTCCAATTCATTAGTTTGAATTTCATGTACCAAACGGGACCAAAATTTTCTCTCGTATACTATGTGGTTTGACCAAACAAAAACGAGAGTCGATATACTCCGTAATAATTTCTTTATATTTAATGTTAGTCATTTGAATATTTTAGGCCTTTTGAAGAATTCCAAAAAATGATACGATATGATAATGATACCGATTAATTTTAAGAATGTTATGATAAAAAATCGAGTTAGATTATTAAATACGGAGTAAATTTTATCTCAATCTCATTACTAAAAGTGAAAGTAGCATGTTAAATGACTCAATGTCCTAGCAAATTGATTCAAAGGAAATTTAGGGCATGCTTAATGAAATATAGGTTTTCATATCTCTCGATATCAGATTTCTCTTTCGATGTTTGGTGAGACATATAAAAAATTCGATATCTCAGCATATCAAAAATTCCTCGAACAGAGAATTTCAATATCTCTCAAATGCGAGAGATATCAATATAAAAATTTGATGTCTTTATCAATTAACTGTCGAACATTCCCTGTCATCAGTTACTACTGCCACCTCTAATTTTTAATTAAATTATGATTTCAAATTTTTCCAAATAACTCTACTTGAATTTTCAAAACTCAAATTATTTATCTGAGATTTCAAAATTTATATCATCCGAACTCTGAACAATATAGGGAGAAAAAGAAAAGTCGAACTGCACACGAGGCAGCCACGCTACCTTGAAATCTTTGGACGGATCACAAATTGCCACATCAACTCATCTCCACGGCGGCAAAAGGCGGTTTATTCTGCATCCCCACTTTGCCCACGTAGAAATCTCATAATTACATATAAATCCTCCCCAACTTCGCCGCCTACACATATCCCAATTCGTCAATTCCAAAACATCTGCCCCCCCCCCGTTAACACCCAAACGATTCCTTCAATCTACGGCGATGGCGTCTGGTTTGGTCCGACGAGCGATATCTAGGGTTCCGTCGTCACCGGCGGCATCGGCGAAGCTTGTTCTGGCAAGAGCTCACGCTTCCGAGGCGCATGCCCAGACGGTGGACCCCAAGGCGACGGCCACCTCCGACCTGAAGAAGTTCCAAATTTACCGGTGGAATCCCGACAACCCGAAGAAGCCGGAGCTTCAGGAGTACCAGATTGATCTGAAGGATTGCGGGCCCATGGTGCTGGACGCCCTGATCAAGATAAAAAACGAGATCGATCCGTCCCTGACTTTCCGGAGGTCGTGCCGGGAGGGAATCTGCGGGTCCTGCGCGATGAACATCGACGGCCAGAACGGGCTGGCCTGCCTGACGAAGATCTCCGCCGGGCCGGATTCGATGATCACGCCGCTTCCGCACATGTTCGTGATCAAGGATCTGGTGGTGGACATGACGAATTTCTACAACCAGTACAAGTCGATCGAGCCGTGGCTGAAGAGGAAGAACCCGCCTCCTACCCCAGGGAAGGAGATTCCCCAGACCAAGGCCGATAGATCTAAGCTCGATGGGATGTATGAGTGCATCCTGTGCGCCTGCTGCAGCACATCCTGCCCCAGTTACTGGTGGAATCCTGAGTCTTATCTCGGCCCCGCCGCCCTCCTCCATGCCAACCGGTATTACAATTCTTCCTCCTCTTTATTTTTTTCTGGCGAATTATTACTCTGTGTCTCTGTATGCTTAATTGAAATGGACATGAGCTTGATTAGGGTTCCGTTTGGTAGCCTTTATTATCTTATACTCTTCTCAATAAAAATTAGTGAATAGACTAATAAGTTGCTTTCCAATTTTCCATTTATCTTGTTGAAATGAATGTTGCAATATGGTTTTTCTTCCCGAAAATGACTCTTATCTAACAGGCCCTAAATTTGCTTAGGGGTGCAAGCTATGTGGATTTTATGGCCTTGTGATAACCAGAAATGCGAATCAGAATTTTGGGGTATGTTTGAGACCTAGAAAAATGCTAGGGAAAAGAAACAATTTAGGTTAAGTACAGTTATTTCTACACTTGGTTTTTCGTCGGATAATGCAAAAAGGAATGAAATATGCTACGAACAACAGGCACAATAAAAACCCACAAAAACTAGCTTTTGAGGAGTTGTGTATGCAGACCTTACTAGGTAGTGGAGAGGGAATGAAATACGGGTTATGCTTTTTTTAAGTCGTGATATGTTTTGATTTTTTACTCTTTCATATAATCAATATAAGATGAGTGGGAGGAGGAACAACCCAATACGACCTCACGAATTTTGTCTTAGGAGGGAGGATGCATGTATGTGTACTTTACATACACCTAAGTGAAAAGGCCGTGATGCCGATTGTGAAAGGCTTTCGGCTCAAGAAATGAGATCGAGCAAACACCAACAATAAATTTGTAGTGCTTGAACCAATTGGTCTATATCTGACATGCGGAGTAAATTTTTCTCATTTTTTTCTTTCCATATCAATTTTGAAGCTCTAAGCGGAACCATTAAGTGTAATTCAATTGGCATAATTTTTCTCCAAGGTTATGACCTTAGATAGGAATGCCTGTATAAGATTAGAATTTAGAATAGTTGGGTAGATCTGTAAGCCTTAGCTTGTAGTTTTTTGCTGGTTTGGTTTTTAGGGCCCGCCAGTTTCAGAAATATGCTACTAAAAACAAACACAATAAAAACCCACAAAAAGTAGCTTTCGAGGAGTTGTGTATGCAGACCTTACTAGGTAGTGGAGAGGGAACGAAATACGGGTTATGTTTTTTTAAGGTTGTGAGATGTTTGATTCTTTACTCTTTCATAAAATCGATATAAGATGAGTGGGAGGAGGAACAACCCAATACGGTCTCATGAATTTTGTCTTAGGAGGGAGGATGCATGTATGCATACTTTACATACACCTAAGTGAAAAGGCCGTGATGCTGATCGTGAATGGCTTTCGGCTCAAGAAATGAAAATGTGCAAAAACCAACAATAAACTTATCGTGCTTGAACCAAATGTTTTATATCCTACATGCGGAGTATATTTTTCTCCTTTTTTCTTTTCCAATCGATTCCCAAGCTCTAAGCGTAACCATCAAGGGTTAGTCAATTGGCATAATTCTTCTCCAAGGTTATGAGTTATGACCTTAGATAGGAACAAATGGATTTAGTTGGGTACATCTGTAAGCCTTAGCTTGTAGTTTTTTTCTGGGTTGGTTTTTATGCCCTAGTTTGTATGTGTGTTTGTGTGCTTTGGATGTAGTCTGAGTTTGTACGTGTGTTTGTGTGCTTTGGATGTAGTCTGAGTTTGTACGTGTGTTTTCTCTCTCTTTACTCGTCCTTCGTTATTGCTATTGTGGTTTGTGCTCGTAGTTGTGTATTTCAGACATGGTCTCTTGGAACCCAACCTCTCTATTTCCATGTAGCCATGTAGGAGTAAGGTCTGTGTAGGACACTTACCCTCCTGAGACCACCCTAGTTTGTGTGGGATTCTATTGGGGTTGTTGTTATTGTGGTACTCTGTATAATTCTTCTTCTCTTTGTGTGTGCGCGCATGTGAAATTGCAGATGGATAATGGACAGCAGAGATGAGTACACAAAGGAGCGCTTGGAGGCGGTTGACGATGAGTACAAGCTGTACCGTTGCCACACGATATTGAACTGTGCCAAAGCTTGCCCGAAAGGGTTGAATCCCGGCAAGCAAATCCAGAACATCAAGGCTTTAGAGGTCAACAAGCGCTTCGCCTGAGCTTGTGATTATGCTAGAGTTTCATCATGATGTTCGTGGAGGGTTCTAGAAGAAGAATCGACCCCCCCCCCCCCCNATTCCAATGTGCAGATCTTTCAGAGAAACAAACAATGTTCTTTTGGCCTTTACATTAAAATAAAGGTCTACTGCCCTTTTTCTCCTAAGTTTTTTTTTACCATCATCATTTCTCTATACTCTATAGGTTGTTTTCTTGCAGCTTGTAAACTGGGCTTAGCTCATTATCATTCTTGATATGAACTTACTTGAGTTCTCCATTAATTCATTTGTGTGTTTGGTATGATATATATACTCCTTCTGTCCATAATTAAAACTTTACCCTTGGTAAAAGATATTGATACAAATGTAAGAAAAAAAGAATATACTCATTCCTTTTTAATGTAAGCATACATTTCTGTATTCATTTCGTACATTGTCCAAGTTGGATACTCTTGAATTTGTAGTTTAAAAGTTGAATAAAAAAATTCATGTTTGAATTTATATTCCAAGCTTTTGAATTGTTACATTTGAATACAAATTGACTTGCACTAATTGAGTACTTCTAATTTAATACTATAAGCTTATGTTACTTTTTAATGAAAGTTTTAGTTTGGAGCAATTAGAAAAGAAAATAATATCCCACACATTTTATCACTCTCCCAAAATGTGTTTTTAAATATGATTTTATACAAATTAAAAAAATTAAAGTGAGTATATATCTAAAATTTTGTTTATAGGAATGAAAGCTAATTTAAAGTTTGAACTGCTCAATTATTACTTCCATAAGATTTATGAAACCAATACTTTATTTTGGTACTGATAAAAAACAATTTTTGGTACGGTTTTGACATACTTTATCCATGTTGAATGAGTCTTCTCAAATTCTCATTATTCACCTGAAATTCCAAAAAAAAAATCCCATATGAAATACGCATTTTTTTGTATTAAAAAAATCAGTTCGAAGCTCTTCAGGGAAGCCAAGCAAAAAAACTTGGCAACAAGCATTACATTTAGTTATAGATACACTTCTTTTTTCTATCTGTTTTTTATTATTTTCAAATGTACAGATCATACACAAAGTCTATACTCTAAAAGAATAATGATTCAATGAGCAAACCAAAAAAAATAAAAATAAATTACAGGTTCAAGAAATGTCGGAACTACCCTTAGAATAAGGGCAACTCAAGACACCCACCCTAACCTGATGGTATTTGTGTACCTTTCACTCACATTGTAGTCCCTCTTATGCGGTTTCGCTGCTGCGAAGGTGCCTTTCATTGCCATTTACATCCCAAAACCCCGAATGAGAAGCCCTTCGCTTGGCCTTGTGACTCTTACCTCTTCTTTTCGCGCCCTTATTACGCCCCAAAAGAGCCATTCCCATAACAGCCAAAAACCCAACAACTGAAATGACCCATAAAACAATAATCCAAAACCTCATGGAACTCAATGTCCCATTCGTCACCTCAGGGGGCGACGATTCTTGAGAACCATTCTTTGGAACAGAATCATGCTGCACGGACTGAATCTCATCCGCTGATTCACGAACCGTTTCTGTCTCTATAACGGGTGGAGAATTCGGGTCCGGGCAATTCATTTTCTCATGGTGTAGCCGTAGAGCTTCGTTCAGCTTGCTTGCGCACTCTATACTAAGCAAGTCGCGTTGCAGCGAGTCGCTATCGGTTTGGGAAAGGGACGTTGGATCCGGTGGGTCCGGAAACGTGGCCCAGCATTTGTTGACCAAGTCAACGTGCCTCCATTGTGCTTTATCAAAGCTCCAATTTCCTACCCTGAATTCCAGCCCATAGTGGAATACTCTGTACTTGACACCGGGGTAAGGAATGTATCCGGGATATATAAGAATCTCATGGCTTATGACATGCCGCAAATTCAACTGTAAAATATAAGAAATGTGAACACATTATTTTCTGGACAACCAAACAGAACCTTAGATAGGAAAGGAGAAAATGCCAATAAATTAGCGCAACGGAGTAAATTCTTTTTCCTACAAAAGCAAATTATGTGAAAACTACCTCTGCTGCACCAAAGGAGTAGCCATACATCTCACTGATCCATCCAGCTTCATATATATCTCCAGTTATGTTTTTAGACCAATGGGATCTATCGGCCCGGACTTCCTCTGTTTTATGCAGCCACAACAAAGCAAACCTCCTGAGATCATCGATGTGCATGATAATCACACCTCCAACCTTGTTGCAGGCTTCAGGGTGGCGCGTATGCAGCTTTGCAAGAACATTGTCGCAACCAATCAGATAGCTGAACCATTTCAAGAAAAACCACCAACTTGATAACACGGCAAAGTTTAGACATATGAGCTAATAATAAGGTTTTGGGGATAGACTGGCTAATCGAGTGAATTCACTGAATTCCATCTAATGCAACCCTTATTATCTCTTAACTGAAAGGGAAGATGGTATTATAAATTTTCTTACTCATAGGGAGTTGAGACTGGTCGGTGACGGGCAGCATTGAACTCCCATGGAGTTATTGGTCCTCTCATGATCATATCTGCATCTAAGATAACAATGAACTCTGCATCAATCTTGACATGATTAAGCCAATGAAGCACTGCAGCCGGTTTATTAATTGCAGGGTACCTGACATTCCATGAACCAAATGTGTTTAAAATCTATTTCCATTTTACAGTGCTTCAAACTAGCACACAAAATGTTTGCTGAAGCAGAGAAAATTTGGCATATAATTAACATAAAAATGATTTGAGTATACAATAATTGATCTTAAATGATAAATATAGCCTATTTGGAGTATCAACATGAGAAGTGTCTTTAATCTACAAAACATATGTGGATCAGAGAAGAGATGTAATGTTTAGAACTTTAGATATAAAGAACACGATAAATAGTAAGGGAGTCAATGTTGAGATGAAAAGTAGCCTGTAATTGATTGTGAAAAACTGTGTCCTAACTTTGGTCTCTAATATCCTTTTACTCCAAGCAGTCCGTAAAGAGTCATATTTCAATCACATTTTTGTCCCCAAAAGAGTGATGTTTGATCATACGAAGCTTATTTTTCATGATAATTTCCAAAAAAAAGGGCAGAATGCAAGTCACACATGAAAATTTACCTAAAAATTATACCTTGATCAGACATGACTCTTTTTGGGACATGTATTATTTTGTATTTATTTTACAGATAATAAAGTATAATAATATTTGAAGAGCGCTTGTTATGACCAGCCAAACAACATTACCAATCTCCAGTCAAAGGGTGTCGACTCATGGACGGAACATAGTGGGTTGGAGCCAAATCATGGCCTTTATATTGCTTCAACTCCTCTTCTGTACAGCTCAGAAGTCTTGTGATATTTCCAGGCTGACCACTCTGGTGGAAACTGTGGACAAGTCCCACAGTTTGCCAATCAAAGTACGATGAACATTCCGTAGAAAAGATGGTGTGGATTTTGGGATGTGGCTTTTCGGGCTCATCAGTGGCTTGAGAAACGTCAGTTTGATGTGTGACTTCCATTGTTTGCCGGCTTTTGGGAGTCAAAAGTTTTGGTCGAGTGAGGTCGGCAAACGATTTGCTCTTCAAGAAACTTAAATACTTTGACCACTTTGGTTTGGGACATCCAAAAGCAGCATGTTGCAATAACAGACCTTCATTCAACGTGTTCATGCATTCTATATTCAGCATCAGTGCTCTCCTTTTGAGAGGATCAACTTCCATTTCTTTTATCTGCAAAATGCAAAAAAGTTTATTTAATTAGCTTTAGGCTATATTTTTAATACAAAAAAATTTCGGGAAAAAATGCTAAGAAAAATATTTTTAGAAAACAAGGAGGAAAATCAAACGTGATTGGAATTTTGCATGTGTTTAACTTTATTTATATTTCATAGTCTTTATATAACTGAAATAAATAAATATTAGGACAAAGGTCTAAAGACAAAAAAATAAATTCTTCACCTATTTTTCTTTCCTTTATCATTTTCTGGGTTCCAAACAACACATTTGAGCATTTATGCAAGAAAGTGGAGCATGATAATCCTTGTAATACAAGTGGTGACAACAACCATCCACAAGTTGAAACTCATTTACTTACGTTTAGCATCCTTATTGCAATGTAATCGGACCAATATTCAGTACATATTTCTACTGTGAATTGGTTCCATTACATTTCATATATCATTATGGCTTACCAAACATTTCCTTATACTATGTTTGGTTCAAGGAAAATGATAGGGAAAAGAAAAGAAAATGATATGGAAAATATTTTTCTTGTTTGGTTAGAGAAGAAAAGAAAAATGAGTAAAAAATAAACTAAAAAGGTAAAAACATTTTTACTTCCAATTTGGTGAGGAAAAGGAGAGAAACCTAGTCAAGTGCAACCAATCCATTGCTCAATTCCTCTCGCTTCTCTCCCTTCAATCCCTCTCGCTAAACTTCTCCCTCTTCTCAGCCATGTCTTCTCGCCAAAACAAGAACTACAACATTATCCCAGTGCCTCAAAGGATCCCGCCCATTGCTGGGTAAGGGGGGTCGGATGCACGTAGCATGACCCCTAAGTTAAAACATAGAGCGGCTGTTTCCATATCTTCTTGCCATAACACATGAAAGAAAAATATTTTCCTCGCCAATTTCACTAATGACCAAAGAAAAAAGGATTTATTTTCTTTTCTTTTCCTTAACAATTTCCTTCCTAATTCCTCGAACTAAACATAGTGTTAATGTTTTACCTCTCTGGGATAAGGTGGCTCTGGAAAGAGGCGGCCACAATCATAAACAATGTTGTCTTGATGATGCTTAAGTTTATTGAATGTCCAGTTTCCAACACTGAAAGGCAACCCATAGTGCAAAAGAATAGGTTCAATGCCCTCTCGTGGAATGTACCCGGGGTAAATCATCAAATTATCATTGATCTTGTGTCGGAGTCCCACCTGAGACATTAAAAAAAGGTAGGAACTAAAATAAGAGAGTACACCCTACACAGGCATGACTAAGAACCAAAAACAGAGAGGAGAAACTCACTTCTGCAGCACCAAAAGAATACCCATACATTTCACTGATCCACCCGGAATTATATATATCACCAGTATAGTTGGTGGCCCAATGGGCTTTATCTTCTCGTACTTCCTCAGTTTTTGAAAGCCACTTGGGCGCTAAGGCCCGAAGATCATCAATATGCATGGCTAGAAGCCCACCAACCTTGTCACACAGTTCCGGATGCTTCGTGTGCAGTTTGGCAAGAACATTGTCACAACCAACCAAGTACCTGAAAGTTGAAAAAGATTCAGTTTGCAGTTAGAGAACAAGATAGCACCTACCAAAAATAGAAACAGAAAACAAGTGAAAAACACAAGAAGTGACTTAACAACTAAAAAGTAGCTAGAAGACTTAAGAACTGTGGATTTCATTACAGATATTCTCTAGTGCAAGGCATCTAGTATGCTATGGTCTGCATTCCATGCCATGTCACCCATTGTGAACTTTTTATGATCTCATGTTGGGAAAACAGGGAAGATGAACAGAAAATGTTATAAAAGTAATCAATTTGCTGCATAGCATCATTTTTAAGCACAGTTTTGTAAGAGTTGTTCGGCTAAAACGATCAGATCTTCATTTGTTTTCTGAAAAACAAAACATTTGGTAACATCATGCAACGAGGAGAATACTTTACACATACATATAAATAAAAATATAAAACCTAACCAGTCTTACCCATAATATGCAGCAATGGGTCTTCCTTTCTCGGCACCGAGCTCCCATGGCACGATTGGGCCTCGGATAATCATGTCTGCGTCTAGAATAACAACCCAATCCACATTTTCTGCCTCTTTACTGTGCTTAAGCCAGTGCACCACACCAGCAGGTTTGTTGATTGCAGGATACCTGGAGATACATAAAGCCTAAAGATTTATCTTTTCTGATTCTATCAAGAAACCATAATCACAATAAGATCCAATGTATATTACATAAAGGGAAAAAGGGTTCGTGTGAGTGAGTTTAAAAAAGTAAAATTTCAAAATAAATTCAAGAAATTAAAGAAGCATAAATAGTGAAGAAAGGGATTAAGCTACCAATCACCGGTCTTGGGGTGTCTGCTCATTGATGGGACCTCAAAAGTGGGAGCCAATTTCATGCCTCTGTAAGCCTTCTTCTCCTCGTCGGTGCAGCTGAGGAGGCGGGTAATCGGGCCGGGTTGCCGGGATTTCCGGAAGCTGTGCATGAGGCCCACCGTCTGCCAATCGAAGTAGTTCTGGCACTCCACCGAGAACAGGGTGTGGATCCTCCATGGCGCCGCCGGTGTTTGGGATTCCGCCAACCCTACACTACTGATCAGCACCGCCGCTGACACTACCGCCGCCAATGCGGCGAATCTCGCCATCACGCACGCAGAAATGGGAATATCTCCGACGATCAGAATTTCATGTTTTTGACATTTTTTACAGTGTTTAATTTCAGCCTCGAAAAGTCAAAAATTTCTTTGAGTTTTTTTATTCGCTTCAAGTTAGGTACTCGGTAGTCGGTACTCCTCAGTCCTCCCTCTCAAAAATAACCACACTTTCGAGTTTGGACTCCAAATAAATTGTATTTTGATTAATTATTTGATAAAAAAATTAAACATGAGTAAAATATAAAAAAATAGAAAGTAATCTAAATAGAATTAAAATATAGAAAAAAGTATTAAAATAGGGGTGAAAAATTAGTTATTGTTATTAATATTAACTATAAATAACTGCATAAAATGACCATTGTGTAACTTGAAAATGCACATATGACAAATACAATAACACCATATGTCTAGATTCATAACTAGATCAGCAAATCATGTTCCATCAACATTTTCTAACCAAAATTTAGTGTGAAATAATTTTTGATTGAGGAGCAAACATTGGATTGCTTATGTCAATTTTTACTTGCAATTACTCCGTAACATTGATAAAAAAATTAGTATTTCATTTGTTTTACTCTACAATTTATTTTTAAAATTCCATCATTTTCCAGATAAATTGAATTAAAAAAATAATTGAACTCAACCATCATAGATCTAAATAGGTTCAGCCCAAAAGGAAAGAGAGAGAGTAAATATACATGACGCTTAAGTCACAACTAAAAATATAAATAATATAGACATGTTTTACCGGTTACAGACCGTGCGTAAAACAGAGTAAGATAAGAGAGACTACAAACAAGTTTTAAAAAGACCATTTATTTTCATTTAAACAAAATAGTACCTTCTCTCCACTATTTTTAATAATTACATGATTCAGCTTGTGGAGTAAAATAAGTTTTGTGTTTGGTAGAAAATTTGATCTATAAAAGTGATTAGCCAACCAAATAGCTCTATAAATCAATACAGATTTACACAAACTGAAGAAATCTGCACAACCATATAAATACGGTGGTTACAAAGTCTATAATGAGAGACAGTCTTGTAACAAACCATTTTTTTGTGAAAGCCAAAATTTGTTCTAACAACAACACTTCAACAACCCCTTTTAATTTTCATCAAATATTCAAAATCCCGGAGCAAGGCATGCACTACAAAAACCGAATAAAAAAAGGACGAAAAAAGAGTACGCGTAATAAAATATACGTGTAGTATATTAGCCGGGGATTGTACAACTCAATAACAAATTGAATGAAGGGAATCGTGTCCATAACGCCGAAAACGGGATTTGTTGTTTTTAAAAAAATATTATAAAAAAACCTATTAATTTCTACACTCGCTCGGGCTAGTCCTCTACTTAACCCAAAGCATCAACAGACACAAACATATCCACGGTAAAGTAAATATGTAATACATACAGAGTAGTCCCATGCTTGGTGCAGGAGGGGGGCGATCAAACAGAAGCAGCCCGCTTCGGGCCCAGGCAACCTCGGGGGCCCATCTTGGTCCATTTTACTGCAGACTGAAATGTTCAAATGGTGCAGTTTTAAGAAGTTTGGCCCATGATTGTCCATATGTCTGTCCCTGAATCTGGGCTCAGTACGAAAACTCGTGACCTCGAAGTGAGATGTGCTTCTTGACCCATATTGCAATGTCCTCGGCACAAGCTTGAGCTTGAGGGGTCTTAAGAAGGATGTCTAGTGTGGCAAAATCATGAACTGCATCCTTATAATCTAACACCGGCGCATCAACATTGACCTTCCTCAGCTCCTCTGAGTAAGCAATGGCCCTATCCCTCATCAAGTCATGCTCTGCCACTATTGTCAAAGTTGGTGGCATCCGTTTCAGAGCGGGGCCCTTACCCAGGACTAGCGGGTTGGAGGCTGGGTGGTCCAGACTAAATTGATCCTCGGGTAGTAATAGTTTCCACGCGAGTATACATGTGGCCTTGTCATAGAAGTAGGAGTTTGCAAGCTTTATCTCAGAGTGAGTGGGAATGCTTCCAATGAAAAAAGGGTACATTAGGACTTGTGCCACCACCTTCACCGGGTTTAAACGCTTGCCTGCCTCTATGGCTTTCCGAGCCACGTAATCAGCAATATTCCCCCCACAGCTCACTCCAAGGAGAACACATCTGCATAACGCGCCAAACAATGTTTGTAATAACATGCTGACATGAGATAGTTGTGGAGTTGTAGAAGCATTCAGCTATATGCCTTATGCTATGTTAACAACTAATTCAACATGATTTTTAACAGTAATTGACATTATATTGTTAACTCAAGTATAAAGTACTGGAATAGATTAAACTGCATATGATTCAAGCAGAGGAACATAACATTCATGGAGCAGGAGAGAAGTAAAGACGAAGTAAAACGATTAAAGAATATGCTTCAAGTTTTTTTTTTTTTTGGGGGAGGGGGGGGGGGACTCCCTTTGTCCCAAGAAATCAACAAATGTTTTCAAAAACTTTTTTACCAAAGAATTAACTTCTAGTAAAAAAACTTTAATTGTTAGTTTTCAAGTAACATTCAAGAATGGGGTTATAACTTATAACTGTCATTTCATATGCAAAAGCTTTTAACTTGATTGAGTTGACTAAGCATAAAAACGTGAACCTCACCCAAGCAGGACTTTTTCTTGAGACGGAGGGAATACCGAGTAGTGAGTACTATTCGAACAAATAACAGTTTAAGAA
The DNA here is from genome assembly GCA_900332095.2 of Cuscuta campestris. Lineage (NCBI taxonomy): Eukaryota > Viridiplantae > Streptophyta > Magnoliopsida > Solanales > Convolvulaceae > Cuscuta > Cuscuta campestris. The sequence continues at coordinate 1,317,013 of OOIL02004480.1, read as the reverse complement.
AACAAAAATCATTCAGGTAAATTGGCTGACTCTCAATGAGCCAAGAAACCTCAAACAAAACTAAAGTCATAGGAATCCCAATTCGTTCTTCGTTTAATCCATGTCATCATCCATACTATTCTCTTTGAACGACGGAACATGATTCTCCCTTTTGGTTCATACTTCATATAGGCTATAGCCTACCCCATGTTACTAGGAACATAAGCTTAGTCGTTGTATCATACATACTATGCTCAATACTTAGTACCCAAAATGAAGCATTGAATATCTACGTGGTAGGTTTCTTCATCAATGGCATGCATCATATTGTTCATTTCCTAATGTACCGCATTACTGTGTAGATTTGCATACCATGTTATATCTAAAACCTAGAAATTTGGTGAAAATTGTAAGTGTTCTTTGCTAGTTCAATATTTAATACGTAACTCTTCATGTGACTCGGAGTTTCAGACAAAAGCCATAGTTTTTCGTGGATACTTCAAAACAAAGGAATAAAATTTTTCAAACAAGGGTGAATGGAGCTCAAGTTTTATACTAAGTTCCTAAGTTCCATATACTTAAGAGCTTAACTATCCACTGCCCTTGAAACTGCCGTTCAAACAATATCATAAAACTATGTTGTGGAAAAATGTAACAGATACAGAAGGTATAAGGAGATATTCATTGATCACCATTTCTGCGTGTTAAGATTTATAAGATAAATTTAAAAATGCAGCAGTTTTCACTCTTCTGTTCAAGGGAGAAACAAAATCCATTTCCTAAGTTTGAAAGCTAACCTTGATGGATCACCATGAGCAGCCACCCAAGGTTCCACCATTGATGCTCCAAAGGCATCTGCAATTTGTTTGCTCCCCAAAGAGGACTTGCAACATTCAGCCAAATTAGCTTGCTTAGCCACCCACTGCAGCACCTTCAACCCATCTTCAAATGCTGCCGGAAATCTATTCTCGGGAGCTAACCTGTACCCAACAGCCAATACAATCACATCACAGAGCTTCGCAATCCTTCTACAGAAGATATCGTTTGCCACCGAATCCTTGCTCCCCGTCACAAAACCGCCACCATGAAATTGTAGCATCACCGGCAACTTCCGGCAGCTTTTGCTTGCAGGTGAGTAGCCTCTGTAAACCCCGTTATTGGATGCCAAACTGAGATCATCCGCAGTGCACCCGTAGCTATTTCTCCGATGATTGTTGTGATTAAAAAAACTCTGGTCGCCATTCTCCGTTCGAGAAATCGCTCCATTGATAGTGGCAGGAGAACCGTAGCTGCTCCTGCGATGAACTGCCTGACTCGGATCGGATCCGGGAACCGAATCGGACTTCCGCACAGTAGCCCTAACCTTAGATTTAGCTTGGAGCCTGGAATCGGAATCGGGGGAATCAAGGCAGGTTTGAGGAAGGAAAATTCGAATGGACAGAGAAGTTAACGGATCAATGTGAATGTCCTTGGTGGCGACTCCGTCGGTGAACACCGGATTCGCGGCGGCGATGGACTCCTCCTCCGGCCGCGAAGTGACTCCAAACGCGGCGGCGTCGTGTCCGTCCACATTCTGGCTCTGAATCCGGTTCTGCAAGCGATGCTTCAGCATGAATTTGAAGAAAACACTGTAAAGCTTCACGCCGACGCTCGGCATCTTCCTCTCTCTGGGAGAACACCGATGAAGAAGAAATCTTCAGGCGTTACAGCATGATATGGAAGGATTTCAACAGAGAAGATTGACGAGCAATGATTAATTAATCACTGAATCACAAGATTCAGATTGCGGTGTTGGGATGCTTTCTTCTCTTCTTTTGGATTTTCTGCTAATGCAAAATCGTAAAGCCGTTGCCGTCTTTCGTTTGCTTATACAGAGGATTACAATTAAGGAATCTACATAGCACCCCATTTGAGAAAATAATCAAAGGAAATTTACTACTAAAAGATAATGATGATGTGTTTTTATTTTTTAACGTAGGACCATTAGTCATTAACCATTAGTTATTATTCAAGTAAATATCCACTGAACATTATTCCTCTCCTATTAGACATTATTAAGTACTATTTAAGAAATAAAAAGGTTTAAGTCTTGCATTGAGAAATGATTTATGTTTTAATTCTATTGCAAATTTCACAATAATCAAATTAGTACTCCCTCTGAATATTAATTTTTAGAGTAAATTTCATAATTGGTCCTTTAAAACAGGGTGGTTTCCTTATTTAGTCCTCTATTATCAAATATTACCCCAGTGGTCCTTCTTTTATGGGTATCTTTCCACAGATAGTCCTTTTTTTGGTCTTCTATCATGTTGGTGTTAATTTGAAGGCTAAAAATGTAATTTCACAATGATAATACAGAGTATATCTTTTTTGTCATACACAATTCCAAAGGCTGTTCCGATTGAGTCGTTTGTGAATTACAGTCATTTTCTACTACAACCATAATCTATAAATATGGTCTTTCGTCAGAATCCTAGCCCACAATCATAATCATTATTTTTGTGTTATCAACTTAACCAATATCAGAACACGTCACTAGATATAATGTTGATGTCAAATTATATTTTTAGCCTTAAAATTAACACCAACATGACAGAAGATCAAAAAAGGACCATTTGTTGAAAAGCATCCTTAAAAAAGGACTACGGAGGTAATATTTGATAACAGAGGACTAAATATGGAAACCCCCTATTATAAAGGACCAATTATGGAATTTACTCTAATTTTTACTTTCTTCTAAATCTTTTTGTGTTATTAATGAAATCTATAAAAACAAGTTTGTAAATTTTGTAACCATATATTTAAGTGGTGTTTCTTTGTACTAGTATTTATTGGCTCATTGTTAATAATAAGTATCTATATCATACATACGAATGTACGTTGTTTCTTGTACATGTAGAGAAATATTCATTTTCGAGTAATAGAATTTTCATTTTCGAGTAACATAATATTTATTTTTGAAATAACTGAATACTCATTTTTAAACATAACAAAATTTCCAAAAAATGAGTATCAGCTACTTGAAATTTCAATTTATCGACAATGAGTATTCAATTATTCGTAAATGAGTAATCACGGCAAATGTAAGAGAAACACTGTACAACCAGTAGTACGGAATATATCACGGTTAATAAGTAATTTTTAGTTTATATGTTGGTTATAAATCACATATTCTTTCATAAAAGTAAGATGACTTACAGGATAGATAAGTCATTTGAAAATATTCATAAATGGTGAGAGATGATTTTATAAATAATCAGGTCAAAATAGAGAAACGAAACAATTGACTTAAAATCTTTCTCTTTTTATCCATCCAAAAAAATTCATTTCTATTTAAAATGTCGAGTTTTGTTGTCCTGCTCATTTGTTTTTATGGAGATCACATTTGGATTTATATCCACAAGATTTATCCAGTTTGCGATATTGGATATCAAAACACATTTTATCTCGGCCCAGAGCCAAACAACAATATATTATATTCAAAACAAATTTGTTTACTTGAATAATAATTCAATAATAATTTTAGGGTATGTATTGGGACGTTATAGCATATTTTGGATAATGTGGGATATTATTATTCTTACTATAAAATCAGGGATACGGGAAAATACATTTCAAATAATGTGGAATCTGAGACTTTCCCTAAATAGCACCACATGTGTTTTTCTTCCCAAGTAGCACTTTTAGTCATTATACATTAGTCATTATTCAAGTAAATATTCACCATCACTGGACATTATGGATATTATTAAGTGCTATTTAGGGAATAAAACAGTTTAAGTGCTATTTAAAGAAATGACTTAAGGTTTAGTGCTATTTAGTGTTAATATTTCATAATAATTTTGATTATTTTGCTTGTGAAGTTTAGTATTTTTCGTTAGGCTATTTGGTATTGGATGATCCCTCACACCCATCACGCCGTCCTATACCGTGCCACTCAGCGCCACATCAGCTTTTTTCTTTCCTATCATAAACCGTCACACCATCATCACACTGCAGGGGTGTGGATCACGCCCATCACGTCCATTTTTTTTTTTGATTTTTTTGAAATATATTTAAATGAAAATAACTTAAAAGAAAAACATTAAATACATATTTCTTCAAAATTTAAGTTTAAAATTACATTGACATAATGCAAAAGAAAAAAGAAAAACCAAAAACTAAAAAAACCAAATAAAATTAATTTGCGTTTTTTAAATTTAATTAACCAAAAATAAAAAACAGGGAGAAGAAGATATAAGAAGATAAAGAAGAAAAGAGGAAGAGAGAGAACGTAGTGGAAGGCTCTCTTTGGTAACAACATTAGATATTAGTGTTAACATCTCGAAAAACTATCTAACGGTAGTCTTTAATGTTAACATTTTCAAGATTAATCATCTTTAAAATTTTATCTAAAACACTAACGTTAATCGAAAATACTATTTTCAAACAAAGCTGAAGAAACGAAAAAAAGGGAAAAGTATTGTGGTGACGTGTGACCGTAATGGCCATCACCCCATCACGGTCTGACATGGGGGGGGGGTAGTGTTTCACGGGGTGATGGGGTGAGGTGGTGCTAGGTGACCATCACGGTGCACCATGCCGCCCACACCGCATGGTCTTCGGCCATGTTCTCCCAATTTATTTTTTACTTATTACTTATTCTTATTGAAATCAGATTAGATCAAAAATAGTTTTAAATGTAACTACATTTAGATCACATGAGATAAGACCAGATCAGAATTTATCTCAACTGAATAAAACACGAGGTTAGTTTAGTTTTCTTGCCACCAATCACCAATGATTCAATGCCATGTCACCAAGCACGATATAAGTAAATGGAATAAAAAGTACAGAGAGAGAACAAAGGAAGCTCCGTGAATAGAGAAATGGGTAGAGAGAGAGAAAGCAGATGGGTCCCATAGTATCACGTTATTAACAACAGACCCACACTAACCTTAAAAATAACGCCGAAGTAGTTTCAACAAGTTGGTTTTTGTTCTTTCATACGGAGTACTCCCTAATTTTCTTCATACTTCATACTCCGTAATTAAGTTATTTAGGGAGTACTTTATTCATTCCAAATTACAGTAAAAAAAATTATTTTGAATAGTGTGTAAAATATTATTTATTTAAAATAATTTTATTTATAAATTAATGTAAAAATAAAAAGTTTAATTATATTATTGAAAAACTAATTCAAAAATTCTTCAAACCAATATTCCTCCATCTAAAATAACATGAGTATTCCAAATGAAATTGCATATTTATAACTTATAGAATAATACTCCGTAACATATATGATGTCAAAGAGTGTTACCACCTCAGTATATGAGTATTTTTTGTTTAATTTTAACTTTCTATATTCAATTAAAATCGGCAATTAACTTATAATTAAATAAAAATCATATAATATATCAATTAGAAAAATAATATTTTGAAAATATTCTACAAGATAAGTCTAATTAAATTATTCTTATATTAAGATCTAATATAAATTTTATTTATTTAATAACAAAAAATTATCAATTTTGACTGAAAAACATCAAAATTAAACAAGTATTGAAAGATATATGTACTCTAAACACTTTTGTCTAGGGACAAACATAAAAAAAAGATTACGGAGTATTTTGGTAGAAGTTTACCCGAGTACTATTTTGGTTCTATTGAACTACTTTTCTTTTGGAACAATGAATAATTTTGTTAGAAAAGTTAAAATTTGTTCATTAAACAAAATAACGTGATAAATATGTTTAATTATTCAAATTAAATATTTTAGATGACATAGCACTAGTTCAGGACGCATAAAAATTACTAAATATTTTATTTTTATTTTCTAAAAAAAATCAAAATGTAAATTTCGAAGTACAAAATTTGTTTTGAAAGTCAAGGATTGTAAAAACAGACTAAAAAAAAAAGTACTCCGAACACAAAAATTGTTTTGTGAAAGGAGTGAATTAAAGTTACTGGCACTACTACTCCCTCTTGTTATCATCAAGGAATAATTCCCATAAAGCTTTCCTCCCCTTTCACACTTTTTCTTTCTTTTTTCAGTCTTCTTTCAACTCTACTTCTTCTTCTTCTTCTTCATTCCCCTGCTGCACACATCTAATGAAAACCATCTTCTTCCTCACATCTCTGCTCAGATGAAAGCCATGAGAGGACAGGTGGGAGATGCTACAGGGAAGTACCCTTCCAGTGAAGGGAATGGGGAGGTGAACGGGAGGGAAGGCGGAATTATAAAACACAACAGAAAGTGCAGAGATGTGATTTTTTTGGTCATCTTCATTGCTTTCTGGGTCTCCATGGTTGTCAATTCAAGCTTCGGATTTAACCAAGGAAACCCTTTGAGGTATTATGAACAGTAACGCCCAAAAAAGCATGCTTTTTTGGGCATTTTCCTTCTTATTTACTCTTTCTTGTTGTTTACCCCGAGTATTTATTTTTTTATTTTTTTTATTTTTTTTTTAAATTTTCATCTTGATCTAGTTTGGGAATTTGGGTTGATTTTATTACCATAAGAAGGTTTAGTTAGCTGTTTTTGTATGCGTGACTTGGGGTTTATGTGCCCTTTGTATGGCTCCGTTTGGTAGCCTTAAGTTTCTCATTAGCAGAACAAGGAGGATATGAAGGAAAAGTAGATTCTTTACTTGCTTAGAGCCAGTTTAGTAAGGCTTGTTTGCTATATGAATTTTGTGAATGGATTTTTTTTGGTGAAATTAATTTCAGTATACAAGTAAGATGCTAGCCATGTCAAGTCAACCGTATAAGCGGACCAATGCTACCAAACGGAGCCTTACTTGGCTACTTGGCTGAAGTGGAAAGCCAAATAGTTATACCAAACAGAGCTTTATTTGGTTGAAATGGATGGTAAATAACATCTTTTGTTTCAAAATATTCACCAAATTTACTGAGAAGAAGTACAAATGCTCTCTATAGACCTCTCCCTATGTGAATTTACTGGGTCTGTTGTTGTTGTTAATGTTTTGTTCTCTAATGATGTGTGACATTAACTGATGATGAATATGAATATGAATGAACCCTTAAGTAAGTTTTTGAGGCATTTTTGTTTGTTGGGGTTTGCAGGTTAAGTTACGGTCTGGACTATAAAGGCAACATTTGTGGCGACAAACACGCAGACCCAAACCTTCACGAGTTGGACCTCAAATATTGGTTAAACCCGAATGAGGTTTATCAAACTAGTTCAAAGGACAGTGATGCCAAGCTTGCAAATGCCCGAAGCATTTGCTTGTTGGACTGTCCTACCCCTTCGGATGATTCACTGAATTGGGTATGTGACTATCCGGAGGGCGACCTTCGTCTCTCGGTTGATGATTGGGTTGATAGAAATTATGACTATTTTGCTGACCTCACTCCTGAACTAAGGAACACTTCCCTTCAGCTTCAGGGTCCTTGTTACCCTGTCATATTTCCTAGCATTAATGGTGAGTTATTGGCTAAACGTTCTGCTTAGAGTATAAAACCTTTTCCGGACCTACAACCACAAGCTTGAATTTTTGAGTTTTTGTTTATGCTTATTCTAAGGGTATGTTTGGATTCTGATTGAATATGTTTGTCATTATACTTTATTCTGTATGGAATATAATGTTGTTGAAGAAATGTTTGAGTGTGCAATGTGACAATGTGTTTCACTTTATATATTTCCAGTTTATTGGAGCTGCCAATATATAGCCCGTGCATCGAATGTGTCTTTGAGGCATTGGAAGGAGATGGGTGGGGTTGAGATTTTTGAGGACATTGCAATAGATAAAGCAATTCATAGGTTCATCAACTCCCGATCATCCGTCTTTAAGGTTTGTGTAGAGAGTAATATTGACATAAGTATTGTTATAAATTCACTTGCCAAGAAACCACTAAATAGTTTTTGGCATCTCATGAAGAAAAAAATGGGCGATTAAATCCAGATGAAGTGAGTAGTTGTTACAGCAACAGTTATTTTTTTTCATGATTTGAGTATTTGACATATGTTTGCAGAGATATGTTGCTGATATTGGGAAATCATGGCTTGTCTTGATTGTCTGTGGAGGGCTTTTGCCAGTGTTCCTATCTGTCGTCTGGCTTTTGATGATCCGGCACTTTGTCGCTGCCATGCCGTGGATAACAGTTTTCTTGTTTAATGTCATCATTATAACCGTAACAATGTTCTTCTATTTAAAAGGTAATGGTGCTATTCTATTTAACGCCAAACAACAACAACAAACCTAGTAAAATCCCACACAAATTATTATTTGTTTCCTCTTTGTCCGGATCTTTTTTGGAGTGGAGGTAAGATCTCCGTACCCCTCCTAAAACTCTACTGTTATGTAGGATATACTAGGGCTTGTTTGGTTTGTTATTAGTTCCTTCTCTCCTCATTAATCACTCTAATGGAATATTGTATTAGCCCTTATTCATTTTTCTGTTGTTTCCAGCTGGATGGATTGGAAATGATGCAATCTCTCCAGTCATTGGTGAACCGGATCCATATTATCATGTATCCGCAAGGGTATACTTTATTTCTTCTTAAATCTAAAAAAATACTCCCTCCGTCCCTAATTTAGGTTCAGAGTTTGCCTTCACGGAATTTGAGAAAATGTTGAAAATGGTCGGTAAGTTTTTTTTTAAATGAGGAAAATCTTTTCTTTAAAAAACGGGAAAAGTGTAAACTTTATTTTGGTGTGAATGAATAAGGAAAGGGCAAATTTAGTTTGGGGATGGAGGGAGTATTTATTTGTTAATTGTTACATTTGCTTTGATTGATTATTTATGCCAAGAATTCACATGATTAACTGTGTAGGAACGAAGCCATCTCCACATTGCTGCTGTTACTATGACTGCTGTTATGGCCATATCTTTGTTATCGTCTATAGCAATAGTGAGACGCATCTTAATGGCTTCATCTGTTCTTAAGGCAAGTTTCACTACATTTTTTTTTCTAGCTCTATATATTACGTGCCGGGAACTAAAACATTGTTAATAATGATTCTTTTAGCCCCATTGGCAATGTATAAAGTTGTAACATTTGGTTGCCAAACATGACTAAACAGGTTGCTGCTAAAGTCATTGGAGAAGTGCATGCCCTAATTATATTCCCCATAATCCCATATTCCATCCTTGGGATCTTTTACATCCTCTGGTTTTCAGCTGCTCTCCATCTCTTTAGTTCTGGGCGAGTTGTCCAGAACGACTGCACCACCAATTGCTGTGCTTATGACCTCAAAGCCAAAAGGGTTACGTGCGACCGGTGCTGCGGATACACCATCCAACCCATGCCACACAGAACAGCTGCCATTCTTTTCCACTTGTTTGGTTGCTATTGGGCCACTCAGTTCTTCGTTGCGTGCTCGTCCACTATCGTCGCGGGCTCCATTGCTTCTTACTATTGGGCCCGAGGCGAAGGTGAATCTTCGGTGAGATATCGAAGTTTTTTTTACCTCTTTCTTGGGCTTGGGCTTTCTTAGCCCATGATCTCATTCCCTTTTGCAATGCAGGTGGAGATTCCATTTCTACCGGTTTTTGCCTCAATGAAACGGCTGATACGTTACAACCTTGGGTCAGTTGCTATTGGATCTCTGGCAGTGTCCTTCATTGAGCCCATCCGTTCCATTCTTGGAGCTCTTCGGAGAAGACTTAAAGGCTCTGATTCTGCACCAGAAAGCTTTATTGGGAGGACGGCATTCCATGTGTCGCAGGGTTGCTTGAGATGTGTTAGCTGGACCATCAAATCCGTGAACCGTAATGCTTATATTATGGTCAGTTCTCTCTCTCTCTCTCACACACACAGACACACACACACTGACAGTGTCATCCTTTGTGTCAATCAAATGGGTCAAATGATATTGATGCAGATAGCTATTACTGGGAAGAGCTTCTTCAAAGCATCGGAGATGGCAACAGAACTTATTATCAGCAACATTCTGAGGATAGGGAAAGTGAATGTCATTGGCGACATAATTCTCTTCCTAGGGAAGCTTCTCGTGAGCCTTGCGAGCGCTCTGTTTGCCTTCCTCATGTTGGATGCTCACAAATACAAGTCCACCAGTGAAAAGATCTCCTCCCCACTTTTTCCCGTTCTGGTAATGACACTCTGCATTTACCCTTGATATTATTCATCATCTTATAGTATTTGATCGCGCACACATGTTTGAGTCTTAGCTGAAACGTGTGCTTGTGTGTGTTTTGTACTTTGTGCTTTATGTCTATGGTTCTTAGAGTCACAGCTTGCATGTTTTTTGTTTGTCTATGTTTGTACTTTGTTCATGCCTCAATGGTATTGTGCTCAGAATGTTTGAAGCAAAGATGTTTCTTTTATCCGCCGCAGGTGTGTTGGGGCATTGGATATGTTGTCGCAACCCTTTTCTTTTCGGTGGTTGAGATGTCAATTGACACAATCATCCTTTCTTTTTGCCAAGACTCGGAAGAGCACCAAGGGAATGCCCAGTTTGCCCCGCCTCTTTTGATGGAGACTTTTGATAGCCAGAACGAGTTTCAGAGACTAACACAGTGATCGTCTTGTAAAACCCCACACCCCCATGTGTTTCAGTTTAGAGCGAAAGTGATTCTTACTCGTGTTCTGTTTTGGCCATTGTAGATTAGACCATGGAGACAGATTGTATGCATTTCATTGTGGTCTGCAATCAATCCATTCTTCTTCTTTTGACTTGGGTACTTTAATTGTATATATAGCTTCAAGTCATGACCTTCCAAAATAGGTCATCACATTACTGAAACCCCAAATACCTAAGGGTGGAATTGTTGCAGTGCTTGGAAAGTTGAAAAATGGCTACCAAAAAACTTGTACCTTACATTGCAACCTTGTACTCAATCCCATAAAGTTTGAGTCACTCGTCGAAGCCTCATAAAAAGTTCGGAAAGTACATTTTTTTGTCGTGTCACCCCATTATAGGTGAGGAAGATTTGCCCAAAAGCACTTCATCTAGGAAATAAGAATGTAGTGAAAAAAGATAAAGTCTGGCAATTTGATCAAAAGAGGAATGTGGTTATAGAACAGTGGTGGTAGGCCTTTTGAAGAAACTGAGCATCTTCGGGTTTATTTCGTCCGCCTTTATGACCAAAGTCCTCCCATTCTCTTGCTCACTCCAGGCTATTGACTCCCCCTCCAAAAGCTTCATTATCTGCGTGTCAAAAATTATTTTTTACTTTTCAATATTTTTTGTTTAAACTCTGTAAAGCCAGAGAATGAATTTTATTTAGGGACAAAAGGAGTAAATTTGAAAGACTTATATTCCTTATTTATCATGTTCTTTTTAATTGTCATGGTTTTTATGACTAAGAAAACTAAATCCTAGCCAATACGGATGTGAATGAAAAAAGAGGCATACCAAACGCTTTCGACGACCCTTGGGATCATCCTCGTTGACCCCAACAATCACCTTAAGATACTGCAAAGCTGTCATTGCACAAATGAAGATTAGAGTTCTGGGATTTCATGAAGCTGGTCTAAGCAACCCTCACAAATAACTAAATAAGATGATTGGTATAACATTCGACAATGATATAACTTACATGTGATACCCGTATAGGTATTTAATTGAAGTTTCAGGAAGCGAACCGCATCCTTTGGGTCAAAATGACGGATATCTAAGATTACCTCATCCTTGATGGATCTGCAATCGACGCACAAAGTTTCAGTTTGCACCAACAGATGAAGCAGAAAAAAAGCTAAGGTCTTGAAATCAGAAAATACAAGGGGAAAAACACACAGGGGATCATGGAAGAAAATTTGAAGTCTAAAACTAAATAAATTTACTTTTTTGAGTGTCAATTATATAAAGACTACGAAAACTAAACGTTGCACGACAACTTCCCCTGGCAATTTTTCCCTTTTATCAATTTCCAGGTTTCAGGCATACCCTAAATGAAGGTATCAAAGTTCTTTATTTAGTTCTACCTGGGTTCAATAAGCTTCTTTGCTGACTTTTCATCTGCTTCTCGAGCCTTCATCCTAAAGAAATTCCCCTATAACATCACCAAAGCAACGAAATATGATTAACCTTGCACCACAAAATCCCAGTCCAAAAAGATAAAGAAACAGAAAAATCAAACATTATCCATTATCCAAACAGCTCAGTAGAAAGTTGGACTGCTCCATTGTCATTCTCACATTGAAGAATTTATAAAATGATACTAGTTCAGAAGACTTTAGAGTAGCCAGAAACCATACCTCATCTAGAAGGCTGTATGCTCTTGCATGATCTTTTTTAACATATGCCTCAAAGGCCTAAACAATATTTTTATTATCAAACTTTTTTATACCAAAAATCAATCATTCAAGTATTAATCAAATAACAGACAACGAATCTGTTTTCCATAAAATAAATTGCAACTTACAGCCTTGTAGTACTCCTTCATTATAGCCCAGTATTCCTTCACTGCTTTTCGAAGAACTTCATAAGTTTGATCTTCCTCATCATCATCTGATCACACAATACACCAGAAGAAGATAAAAGATAACATAATTTTTTCAGTAAGAAAAAACACCAAAAAGATTTACAAAAAGAATATAATACCCAACCGAAAAGCAGATCAAAGAAAATAATGGCCCCAATTGGCATACAATTGTTAGTTAGATGTTTTTGTCAACTGCTTGGGTAAAAAATGTGCCATCCGTCTGTTATACGAGAGTAACTGTTTAAGAAAGAACTGTTTTGTAAGATGAAAATTTTGAAGGCCAAAAGTGGTGAATTGAAAAAGTTGTCTTCAAAAAACTTGACAATTAACATTTTTGAAATCCAGTTTTTTAAATACCAAAAAGGTATACTAAAAATCCGCTCACCAAACAATTTTTATAGCTGTTGGACTAGTCATAACACCGAAAAAACATGTTTCCAGCCAAAGTTGTGTGCCAAACAGAACCAATACTCACTATGTCCCATATTAAACTTTCCAAATGGGGTTAAAGAAAAGTAATGAAAAGTAAAATATGTGTAACTGAAATTCTTTTAAATGATAAAGATTGTGAGCCACATGTTCCATTCTTTAAAAGAAAATGGGTGGATTGTGAAGTTTATTTTGGAATGAAAAAAAAGGAGAGGTGTGAAGTTTATTTCAGGACGGACAGAGTACATAGTTTTGTTGCAAAACCAAACTAGAAGTCTTGGATGAGATTGAGTAGGCCATCTTAACCATACTGTTTTCAGCTGATGTTTCTTCAATAACCAGTTAAGTCTCACGCTTTCTTATAGCTCCAATTGTCAATAAATAATCAAATTTGAAAATATGAAAGCCATTGATATAGTGTATGGAGTGCTTACTCATTTCAGAGGGTCGTTTAAACACAGTGCGATGTTCTATCGGTGGCAATCTTAATGGTTTGGCCACAGCATTTCTATTTTGCCGAACTACTTTTGGAGGGGGAATTATTTCAGCATCCTCAAATCTTCCAGGGAGAACAAACAACGATCCTAAAATTTCTTTTTGAACTTCGTATTTACTTTTCCCCTTCTTTGCTAACTGGCAGCCCTTTCCAGTTGTACTGCTGCTGTTACAAATGTTTGACCTTCTATGCATCAATAAACAATTCAATATCCACAAAATCTGTTACAAAGATTCTTCGGTGAAACACTACCATCCATAAAAACAGCATACCTTCCAGCAGGACATTGAGATGATTTGGATTTGAGATTTGGAAGCTGCTCAGTCAGATGAGACAGTAGTAAAGGTCAAACAATATGAGTTACTGCACTAACATACATAGCAAATAATATCTCACACAGGAAACAACATACATATAAGTACTCTATCTTAGTGTAGAAACTTGGGAAGGCTAAAGGAAAAGAAAAGTAGAACTGTAGAAGTAATTCTTTTCCAAATTGTAACACAAATATAAAGGTTCAGTTTATGTGGAACTTCATAAGCATTAGCAGCTAGGACACCTCAATGAAAGAATTTCATTCTTTAAGAGTCGGTACAAGCACCAGATATCATCAAGTAAAACATACAAAGTACTTC
>OOIL02004480.1:1289988-1302924 GCA_900332095.2 Cuscuta campestris | reverse complement strand
AGATATCATCAAGTAAAACATACAAAGTACATATAAGTACTCTATCTTAGTGTAGAAACTTGGGAAGGCTAAAGGAAAAGAAAAGTAGAACTGTAGAAGTAATTCTTTTCCAAATTGTAACACAAATATAAAGGTTCAGTTTATGTGGAACTTCATAAGCATTAGCAGCTAGGACACCTCAATGAAAGAATTTCATTCTTTAAGAGTCGGTACAAGCACCAGATATCATCAAGTAAAACATACAAAGTACTTCTCGAAGGCAAACCTACTTTTTCAGAATTTGTGCTGACAATATCATCACATTTCCCCAAAGTTGCTGCTGACATATCCATGAGTTTATCCATACTCTGTATGCCACCAAAAGCAAAGAAAATGTCATGCACCCACATGCCAAAATCATCTCTTCATACCAATTTAATAGATCAGTAAACCAACGCTGGTGACCAAGATCTAAAGATCAACTAAATGGATCAGAAATTTACATTAATCAGCCTGGCACTGTGTTCCATTGGTTGTTGTTTTTTTATTTTTTAAACTATGTATGTAGTTGTTACATATCTACACGTACCTTATTCACATCATATCCACATTGGCCTATAAAAAGATCAACAAATTATTTGATTAGATAAGTGACAATGACAGGACAAGTGACACAAGGACTAGGTAATGCCAATGAAGTAGAAGAGCAGAGGGAAGAAATGGTAAAAGCAGTTATAAGATGCAACCGAGACAATAAAGCCCCAACAAACAGAATGTGAGATGCAACAAATGAAGTCATAACACTATATTGGTTTTGAAAAGATTGTAGGGCAAACCCCAACAGACTATCCTGTGTTTTTTTGGTTGAAGGGTGCTACAATATACTTGTAAGTAGTATCATTTTCTACTTGGTTATAAACTAAAGCATTTTGGCTCTCGGAATTTGATTCTTTTTCTGACAAGTCACAAGTTATGCACTAGTAGAAAAATATACAGTTTGCATGTGACTCAAAATCGTAGAAGACCAAAATGCAATAGGTACTTAAGAAAGCATCATCATGAAGAAAGATCATATCACTTTAAGAAGCTCTTGCATCTTTTTGAACTGTAAATAAGTATGCAAAATGGATAATATTTTGAGCAAATAGCGCACCGAACATGAACTGGCATCCGTTCCCACAATCCAAAAATACTCCCATTCATATGAAATTCAGTGAACTTGAAACAGTACTTAAGTATTCAATTAACAAAAAATCATACTCGTGGCCATACTCTTAAAGCTTACCAACAACATCATGAATTGTACTGATATCGAGAGAGAACCCATCTCCAAGCATTTTAAACAAAAATTCCTCAACATCGAGACCGAGGGTCTCAGTCTTTTCTGTGTCCTGTACACTGGATTCGTCCTTCCATAACTCAGAGAAAGGAATATCATCTGAATTTAGCTTCAATGGCTTGGTCGGCTTAGATGCTTCATCCTTTAGTGATTTTGGCCCATCATATTCTCTGCGAGTCACATTGGGAACTATTCCAGTTGATGCTGCACACCTTTTTGGCTTGGATAAATTGATTCGGTCTTTCTGTAAGCAATAATCTAACGATGCAGTAGATGTTGTTTCCATGCTGTCATCTTCAGAATGTGACTCTAATCTTGAAGTAGTAGATTTGGCCTCTGGTAGATTACATAGTGTGTCACCAGCTATAGAAAGATTACGACCTGCTTCCCAATATGCTGCAGCTATATCTTCGAGCGAAACAACAGAACCAAATGTGTGATACAGCTGCTCAAGATTCTTGTCATCCTCATCGCCAACAGAAGAGCTTGAAGGAAGCCCTTCCATGTTCACCCTTCAGGAAAATGAATAGAATGAGTTAATGGTATATGAATTCTAAGTTCTAAAAACACCCCAATTTCCTACTAAAGATACATTGCCTAAATAGTTCGGCTTTTGCAGTTTCTTCAAACACGTGTAACATTTGTCAATGTAATCTAAATCCACACTCTTAAAGTGACACAAATTACATAAATAGACACAAATTACATAAAGAGAACATCACAATTCACAAACAAATTCCTTTTCGAAATGCTCCATAACTTGCTGTCACTTCAAGGTTTTCCCCATAAATAAATGCCTATTTCAATTTCAAATATTAGGAAAATCCTGTTGTTTACATTTCATATCCTAATGTACCATACTATTTATATGCACCATAGGTTCCTGAAAACCAATTTCTAATCAATCATTTTCTCTAATCTACATTTCATAAACTAAACCCCAAAACACCAGTAACAACATCAGACATTTGAATTTTGAAAGGATTTTACTAGTCGATTATCACGATCTATCAGTGATAGACGATAAGAACTCAGAGATAAGCCATATTTTCCAGGATAAAAAAAAAAGAAAGCTAAAACACAACATCAGGAATCGATCGGTACAAAGGAAGCGACATAGGTAGATAGCTAAGAGAGAAAATTTCATACTCGAGCAAGAAGACTTCCTTTCTTCTTCTATCCGCTTTACGAAATGTTCTGCTGCGTCGGAAAGCTAGCGGCAACAATGGCGTCCACACTCTCAGCACCGAAGAAACCTGAAAGCAATGCTGAACGGAGGGCTTTTGGCATTTATGATGCTATGCTGTGATTCATTTGAAAAGAGAATGAATGCTGCCATTGTTTATGGCTGAAGGGTTTTTACAGGGGTTTGATGATGACTGATGAAGTGATGACATTCCATTTCCTCTTGGCTTTAGCCTTTGGGATTCTTCTCCAACAAGAAAAGTGAAATTTGTATAAGTATAAAACATAAGTCATTTTCCAATGTTTTGATTTAAACCTTTTTATTTTTTAAATAGTACTTAATAATGTCTAGTGAAAGAAATAATATTCACTGATGGTGGATATTTATTTTAATGATGACTAATAGATAATGACTAATGATTCCACATTGGAAAATAAAAATATATGATCTCGTACTAAAAATTGAGGTATACTCCTTGATGTATTTTCTACCACACTCATCCTCATGTTCGTGTCATTGGGACTCGAACTTTGCAACTCTGTAGTTGCAGACTTAAAGCACTCAAAGTCTTTGTAGTTGAACTATGTCCGATCTAATTATTCTCTTTTTTACATAAATATTTTTGTACCAAAATATTTAGAATATTCATATAATTTAACCTTTTAAAGTTAAATTTGATAAATTTTATCATCAATTATATTAAATTTATATTGCAAAATACTCTGTAATACTATTAATTTTTTTTAATGTTTTCATAAAGATAAATCTAATAAATAGGCTTCAATATAAATAGGCTTGTAACCCTTTCCCCCAGCTTCAATATAAATAGGCTTGTAACCCTCAATAGAAGGGATCTGATTCTCTCTCTTTAAAAGCATATTGTGTAATATCTCCCTGTACTCTTCTTATACTTAATAATAATTGGACTACAGGTGTTCTGACCTACAGTCTTCTCGGTCAACTCTTGTTTACTCTGCCCTATCAGTCTCTAAACTCACCAAACCACCTTGACCCAATTTAGAGTAGTTTGTCCGGGTGATAATTTACACAATTACTCCGGTACTAGTAATCCCACAAACTTAATGAATTACTCTCTAAGTGATTGAATTATGTAGCGATTGAAGAGGTTGCGAGTGAGATCAAATCAAATCATAACGGAAGAGGTTTGTCAGGGGATTAGGTTGTAGAAACTTTCAATTTTACAAAGGGGGCATTTGTGATAACTCAGTTGATGCTATTACATTATATGACATTAAAAGTCCATATCATGGAGTATTTTGGTGAAAACAATAATAAAAGTAGTGAATAAAATAAGCATATTATCCATGTCAATAACGATTACTCCGTATATTCTCACTCTACAAAAATATCAAGTGATCTGGACCGAGTTGAACACTTTGATTTTAGAATGACGTGTAACATATCTATAGTACATATAAGAACCTCATATTAAATCCATGTTTTATTTACTTGATCTAAATGATTATAGTTTGATTGGAATAAATTCTAGTATGATCTGAATATAATTACAGTTAAAATTATTTCTAAACTAATCTGGTATGATTCAAATAAAAAATAATAATAAATACTTGGTCCGTCCCTGAGTTTTTGTCCACTTTTGACTTTTGGAACTGTTCATCTAAGCACTTTGACTTATCAAATTTTCTCAATGTGTAAGCCTAAAAATACTCATGTGTGATCTTGTTTGATTCGTCTTAACATATAGATTATTAATATATAATTTTTATAATTTTTTAATATACAAATTACAAGATAAAATGGATTAAAGAAGTACATTGGATGATGTGCAAAAATGAAAGTGGACAAACTCAGAGGGAGTAATAAGAATATGTTAAAAGAAAACATGACCTAAATATGGTTGTTATTCGCTGCCATTGTGAGAAGTCAAACTATGTCTTTTTTACACATGACCAACTAAACAACGTCTCTAAAAATATCAATAGTCACATAAACAAGTTTACCTTGGATGCTAGTACTTATGAACCTTTCAAATTTTCAATGCATGTCACTTTTACATCTCAATACTAAAACCACATCGTTTTTCTTCAAAATCGAAGCATTGAACATGCAAGACGAGTGATTTCATTTGAAAATTCTTGAATTCTACAAATGAAAATTAAAACAAAAAAGAACATTATTTCTTGTTTTGTTTAGCCAGTTTCGAATTGACAAGAACAGGGCAAGACAAGCCAAGAACCAGGCGAAGGAATGGCGGCTGCAGCCGATCAAGCCGCCAGGCCGACGAGTTTCTCGCTGAGTTCCCACATCTTGCGGGCCTTGTCGGCATCACTGGCTTCCTGAGACAGCTGGTTCTCGAAAGAAGCAGAGTTCTTGTTCCAGCTCCAGTACACCCCGGACTTGGTCAAGCTCGGGTCGCTCACCACCTGAGCCAGCCTCTTCCCGGCCTCCTCCTCGGACACATACCCTTTGGTGACGTACTTCTGGAAGGCCGGAAACAGGGCCCGGAAGAGCGGGACGTGTTCCCTGAACAGCCCCGTGGTGGCGATGCACCCCGGGTAGAGGGAGGCGAAGGTGATCCCTGTGTCGTGGTGGTACCTCCGGTGGAACTCTTGCATTGTCAGCATGTTGCACACTTTGCTGTCCTTGTAGGCTTTTGCCCCATCGAATGCCCCTCCGTCGATCATCGCCGAGCTGTTCAGTCCGTTTAGCCCTCCGGCGAGGCCCCTCAGGTCCCCTAAGTTTGCCTTCGGAGGGACATTTCCGGCCAATGTGTTTGTATTTCCTGAAGACACACAAACATATATTCTATAAGGTTCAAGAAAGTTTTTATGCTCTAATAAGTTCAAAGAAAAAAACCCAGATTACAAGTTTGGATTTTTAGAACAAAAACCTGTGATTGAGCCAACAATTATGAGCCTTTTGGAAGGGTAATCGGACTGTTTCAAGTGATCAAAGAGCAATCTTGAAAGCAGAAAGTGTCCCAAATGGTTAGTCCCCACGCTCAGCTCAAACCCCTCCGCCGTAAAGGTGGGTTCTTTGGCCGTCGGCAAGTAAACCGCCGCATTACAGACGAGAACGTCAAGGGGGCGGCCGGACCGCCGGAAGTTCTCCGCGAATTGCCGGACGCTGTCAAGGGAGGCGAGATCCAAATGCATTATGGAGAAATCCTCCCTCCTCATCCCCACCGATTTCGCCGCTCTCTCCGCCTTCAAGAAGTTTCTGCAGGCCATTACCACGTGCCATTTCCCGTTCTCCGCCAGGGCCTTGGCGGTGGTGAGCCCCAGTCCGGAAGACGCGCCGGTGATCACCACCGTCCCCTTTCTCAGCGTTTTCTTGCCGGAGACTTGGCCGCTGGCAACCCCGGGATCCGCCACCATTGTCTGAGCTCTCACAACCTCATTCCACAATTTTCTTTCTCCCTGCAAGGAAATCTTACTAATTTTGCCCTAAATCTGTTCCAAAGATTGAATCTTTGAACTTCCTGTGTGAGAATCGTACCTTGATTTTGAGTGATGAGAATCTGGAATCAGATTTGGAGTGGTCAAACACTGAAACCCCAAACAGGGTTGAATCCTTCAGTGTTGCAGCAATGGCTTTTCCCTGCAAGAAAACATTAAAAAAAGTTGAGCTTTTCCATTGATCTGTGGGAGAAAACACATAATTGAAATATATCAGACCTCTCTGGTAATGGAAAAAGTGGGAGGAAGAAGGGTAGCAGCCTGGAGGGCCATGGGCATTTCTGGGATATTTTGATGATAGGTAAGCAAGTTAAATGAAGTCTTGAGTTCTTTCTTGGCCACAAATCCTTTTCTGAAAGACAAACAGACCATTATATACAAGAGATAAAAAGTGTGGGATGGGGGGGCAAAACTGTCATTTTCGTGTGGATAAGATAATTTCATCAATTGTGAGCCACCAATGAGGGTGCAGGCATGGATTTGCTCTTGTGTTGAGTGGGGTAAGGGCTCTATATCCTAGGCTACCCTCTTCACATAGGTATGGGCTGTAGCATGGCAAAACCACTAAGGATATAATTTTGCCTATTTGAATTTTACTTGTAGGATAATGTTTCATTCTTGTGCTATTTTGTCTAGGGTTCAATTAGTCTTCCTGCCCTAAAAACTTAAAAAGCATTAAACATATTTATATTTTAAAATGATAAATATGTTAATGTTTTTATGAGAAATAAACTACTTTTATGAGATTAATGGGTTTTTTATATGCTCTGGATCACGGTTAAAATTGTGTGACCAAACTAAGAATCGACAACGGTTAAATGTGATTGGTTTCAAATCCCTCAACGTTTAACTTTGATCAAAATGAGACAATCCCATTATCCCAACCATTGATGACCCCATAACATTGGATGGTGTCCCCAAAAGCACAACCATGGATTCATTTCCCAAATTGCCTAGACTGATCTTTACTTGTCATTTAAAGTAGAAGTGCCACTAAAATTTACCCAAGTAAAAGATGATTAATTAGTCCCAATCCAAAGAAGCACCACACCAAATCCTGCAAGAATTTTGTGTAGTTTCAACAAAAAATGTATGATCATCCACTCTCTACAACTGGGGATTGCAGGAAAATCATCACTTTCTAAACAAGTGTACAACTTACAATCACCCCCACCTTTTAAACATCAAACCACATGTTTTCTTCTTTCTTTTCTGTATCTATACTTATTACGGAGTATATATTTATATATATCATCGCTACTCTTTGAAAGCACCTCGTAATGCAGGCACGATTTACCTATTTCCCATATCCAACTGGTACAAGATTTTTTGTTTTTAAAAAAAAAGACCTGACTAATAGTATTACAAATCTCATCGATCTGTACAAATGCTGTTCAATCGGCTCCTTTCGCCAAACTAAATCCGTATTGGCATTCCAAAATTCTGGAAAGTTCTGATTACGCCTCGCGCACCAGCGGTCACAATGACCAAACCCAGACCCGCGGGCTTGGTCTGATTCAACAACCCATTGGGCAAGTCAATGCTTGCAGTTATTGGAGTGTGTTTTTCATCAGGCCAGGCTGCTGATATTTTGTCAAGGAAGTAGCTGTCTGTGGCACTAGATATGGTTCCATGTGACGGTGACCGAGACCGTTGACTCCCACATGTCTCTTCGACGGGTGATGTGGGGTGGTGATTTGCAGCAGAGACCTCGTCTGTTAGATCAAGTGGGCCACTGTGCTCTGCAGAAGAGATATTGTCTTGAGATCTTAGTGGTTCACGTGTTTTTGGCCAAGGAATGGCAACAGAAACATCTTGACAGTGGAACTGTTCATAACTCTGTGTGAGGGTAACCCCTTTAATCCGACCTGGCTGAGAATCATCCTCGTGTTTCCAGACATACACATAAGAGTCCTCGCTGGCGCAGACCACATACCTCCCATCAGCAGATATGGATGCAGAGATTTGGCTACTTGAATTGTGAAAACCTGTCAATTTGTATTACACACTGTTAGGAAAATCATATTAGTAACCTTCATGGAAAACCCAAATGGGCCATTTTACAAGATTTAGTGTCTGTCTGGTATGAGTTATTTAGGTGAAATGGTTGAACATGCACTTTTCAGAACAGATACACATTTCGTAAAGCCGATTTCAGCCAAAAAAAGGCAAACCAAAGACTACTTTTTGTTTAATCTTATTGTTCTATATATCAGAAGAATAAGCTGATTAATACCACCTAACGAGTCCTCGTGCTAGTTTGGCAGTATGCTTTACAGTATGTTTATCAGCTTCATAAGCCAAATTTCTGCCACACTACTATTCAACTGTTGGTTAAATTGGTTAATAATGAAAGAGAAGTTTCTTTTTGGGCATAATTGAAAGGAAGTTACATTTGTACCAGTGTTTTTAGATACTCTGTATTTGTTTGATTTATTTTAAAAGATACACTCAATCTTATTTTTAAGCCATACTTTAACCTGTTTCAACCAAAGTAACCATTGGTACACAGAATCATACGGAGTACTATGTTTTGGGTAAATGTTTCTAACTATTTGCCGTAATATACATTCAGTCCACGGATCACAGAATCTGGCAGTTTAATGTACCTTTGAACTTTTGAACCAGATCGACATCTTCAATAACCCGAATTCGAGAATCTGCAGATGTCACAAGCACTTTTGATGTACTTCCAGGGACAAACTGTTCACGAAGTGCGGATTTGTAAGAAAATTGACATTCCAAAGAACAAATCACAGTAAATTCCCATTCCAATGCACAAAGCACTCATTACCTCAAAACCTGTGATTTTCTTCTGATGAGATTTTTTCTTCTTAATTTGTAGATGAATTTGTCCTTTCTGTTGCAACTTATTTTCTGAAAATTGTGAGATGAAAAATCAAAAAATCATGTACCAAGTTGTGGATACTTTATACTACTAGCTCAAAAGAAAAAGGAGGGGGTAGGGGTGACGGTGAATGCAAACCCAAGTTGGGTTAAATTTTGAGTGATACCTGATGTGTCATACATGTGGCAACTCCCCTTATACGAACCAACGAGTGCACCCTTCATAAAACAAAAAAACAAAACACTGAAAGTGAAATCACATGCATTAATTATTGATCGCTTTCAACCAATTACAAATCAGTGGCAGGCAAACGGGCAACATTGATATATGAATGGTTTTCTGTTTCAGATTTCAGTTACAGTCATAAAACAAGAAAATAAATATTAAGGCTCTGTTTGGTAGTTTTATCTAGCTCATTCTTCCGTACACAACGTTTGACTTGTTTGATGTTACTACATGCTTTTCTTTCAGAATAATAAATTCTGCACATTCAGATGTTTCAGCTAAATAACTCTTAAACCATACCCTAAATGGATAAATGCATAAAGTATGTCTTCTGTTTAAGGTTTCCAGGTACAGTAATTATGACAAGTAGTCATATGATAACAGGCACCTCACCTGACCATCAGGTGTATAACATGCAGCAGTAACCATCTCATGCAGATCACTCCAATCAACAACTTGCCGGTCAGGAATGCTCCAAATGCGAACCTTAGCATCCAGGGACCCACTGATGAAGTATCTATCATCAACAGGGTTAAACTGGATGCAAGTCACTGTATCAGGCAAATCCACAACTTAGTCAATCAGTCAATTACTTAGCTTGATTGTAAGAAAATAAAAAAGTTCAGCCCTCACAGCCTACCCTAAGGAAAGAAAACCAAGAGATCAAATATAGGAAAATAGAACTTCATGTTCAGGCACTTGCCGTAGTCACTGTGCGAGAAGATCTTCAAACAAGACTTGCTAGACAAATCCCAGAGGCGTACTGTTTTGTCCATTGAAGATGAGAGCAACCGCTGCAAAATAAGTATCAATGAGTGTGTCTTGAAAATACTGAGCAGAAACACTTTCCTAAATAGGAATCAAGTTTATTTCAATCAACATGTGAACCCAAATCCCAAAGATTCATAATTTCATATTCAGGAATTTCTATTTGATTCCAAGCAAATCTAAAATGTTAGTGTGTACAAGACAAAAAATATGTTAGTGTCATATGCTCATATACAGCATTCATAAACAATAGAAAAAGCAGCTGCGTGCCTATTCGTGAAAAATACTGAATATATGGCACCATATATATTGAAACCACATCTCTTTCAAAAGGAAAATCTAACAACATATGCATAGCTTTCCTACTATATTATACTCCGTGTATGTCATACTTTTCTCCATTGAGTAGAAATTTGGAACATATATAACAAGGAAAATAGCTTCAGAATAGAGAAAAGCCAAAGAGTTCAAAATGGAAAAAGTGTCAGTCTTAACCTTAAAATTAAAACTGTTTAGCATTTAGCATATCTAAACAGCTCTATACGATGAAATAATTCCTTCCCATATAGTATACAGTGACATATCTATCTCATGTGACCTACTCAGTTCAAAAGAGATTCTAATACCATACTGACCAACTGTCCCTACAACAAGATAAATACTCCATATAAAGATACACACTAGAAACTTCATCATCAAAGCTCGAGCACTAACCCCCAAGGCAGCATATAATAAGGTTGACATTGTATATACTCATGGTTTTAATTGAGGCTCGCCTCAAGACGAAGTCCTAACGAATTCCCACGAGAAGCAGATGCGTCACCCAGATGAAGCTTGGGTACTACTGAAACGTAAAGGTTGGGTACTAATTACTAAATATTAGCAATGCACCCTTTACAGTTCACACATCACGTAGGAGGTCGTATACGGCTGGGGGCATTGAAAAGGAACAAAATATACTACCAATATATTCAGAAGATTATGAAAACTGTTTTAGATTGACATAGTTGGATTATAGGGGATAATGAAAATTTATACATAAGCAATCCTTCAATTGGGGTCTCAGAGCTAAAATGTGGTTTTCATGCAAATGCAACTAGTAGATAAACAACTTTATTGGACAAGACCGCCAAACTGATAAATACATGAAAAATGATAATATATGAAGGACATTGATTCAATGATTTAAACATCACAATGCCAAAATGTTACTGGAAAAGTCAAAGTCGGAAACAAACAAAGTATATCATCCAACCTGAGATTTGGACCAGGAGAGGTCTAACACGGCATCTGCATGTCCATGAAGGGTACATATGGTTTTTTCTGACAGAGCAAATACAGTCTTTGGCACATAAACATGGTCAAAGCTCACTGATTTTCTGCTCATGTATGATTTGCCTCTTTTCTTCTTCTCCGTGAAGCCATCCAAATTTGGTGATGCAGAATTTGGCTCGGAGGACTCGTTTGTATGTAAGAGAATGTTCAAGCTTCCATCCTCAGGTTTATCCAGAAGCAAGTCACTTTTATTTTCTGTAACCTGCCAGACATGTATGACACAGTCTTCACCAGCACTAGCAAGATAATTCCCATCCAAACTAAACTTAATGCTCCAAATGGAACCATTATGTGCCTGAATTTCCTGTGTTTTGTAAAGGGCTGAGAATTCTTTACAAGTTTTCCCATACTGTCGGACCCGAACTCTCTCAGGCCCATGGAAAGACGCATCTTGACTATCATCAGTTGCAGAGCTTGACCTCCTTCCACCCTTCTCGGATGATGTATCCCTCTCATCACTACTCCTGCGATCCTTATGCCCAGTCACGGAGTTCGCAACATTCCTAATGCTCTTTAACCAGCCCCCCTTCTTCTTCAATTTCGAACCACTGCTACCACTATCATTTGCATTAGAATCCAATCCATCCTTATTCCTTTCCTCCACATTCTGCCTTCTCATCAGTTCTTGAACAATCGGGGAAGTGCCAACACACATCTCGAATTCTTCCATGGTCAGTTGCCTTCCAGTACCTACTTCCTTCAGCTTGTTCCACATCCCATCCTCCCTCACCTCATTCACCACAAACTCCTTCCCATTATCAAGATCCTTTATTGTACACACAGTTTCTTCAACTCCAATAACAACTCCATTGGAGCTCCCATTGTGCAACGACTCGCCTTTATACTTGGCAATGGGGGGCTTATTTGGGGAAACAGAATTGGTATGGGGCGATCCATTGCAGTTCTTCAATCGATCAATGTTACTGGCACTCCTGCTGCGGTATTGACTATTATTTACAGATATACTTCCACCATCATTGGTTGACCCGGGTGCTGGTGAAAAGGAGACGGAATCAACAGAAAGAATTTCACTATTTTGATGAACAACAAGTGATGAAGAACAAGTAGAATGACTAGGAGAATTACAACATCCAGTAGATCTCGATCGGACAATCCCTGATACACTACTAAATTTACTAGCACTTCCGGAATTACAATTATCAACAGTATTAGAAAAACCTTCTTCGCGGACTCCAGTCAGGCATTTCATATGATCAGACGACGGCGATCCACCAGTACTCCCCGTATCCTCGCCGGCATTGCAGTCAACGGCAGGTGAAGGCGATGTCCGGTCGCGCAGAAGAGACGAATCGCAGTCGAGACCGAGCAGGCGGAGGAGGCGGGTGCGGCGCTCGCGGACGGAAGAAGGGCGGGAGATCCAGACATCGTAGGCGCAGTGAGGCGGACCGAGCCCGGGTTGACAAAACGGGTCGGGGGAGGCCAATCGAGAAATCGGATCTTCCTCGTCGCCGGAAGGGGAGGTGGAGGAGCACGAAGTGTCGGCGGAAGAGAGGAGGCGGTCAAGGGAGTCTTGGAAGCACTCGTCTTCGTCTTCTTCCTCCCGCTGGGCTCTGCTCATCGTTCTGCCCTTCCTGGCCGTGACGCCCCCATGAAAAAAATGCCCTGCCGCCGTGGACCTATCAAATCCGGGTCGGATTCCCTCCCGCCCCGCTCATATTACGCGCAAATAAATAAACAAATAAATTATTCTTCTTCTTATTAATATTATTATTATAATTACTCCGTAAATATGGAGCGAATGAGACGGAAGACAACAGCGTACATCAATGTCCGATCTTTGGGCGTGGGGGTGGGG
>OOIL02004480.1:1253718-1289742 GCA_900332095.2 Cuscuta campestris | reverse complement strand
GATGCTTTTGTGTGTGGAGGGGAAGGGAAAAAAGTTGCAATTGGGTTTAGATGAATGTGCATAGGAGTGGTAGTAGACTAGTAGTAGTAGTAGATGGATGAATTTAATATTGCCAAACAAGTGACAAGACAATGTGGGGAGGGTAGGCAAATCTATCTCTTGTTAGGACTTGAGTAGTGCTTGACTAATTATTAAGGTCAAGGATGTGCTACATCAGAAGATCTTCTCATAACCACTTCGACGATCATTTAGAAAAAATAAATTGAACTTTGATCATGAATTGGTAAAAAGAAATGTTATTTGCACATGTTATTCGCAGATGCTCTATACTTAACATAATTGCCTCCCGACATAGTGTCAAGAATAGAATTCAAATTTACCCCCTAACAATTTTTGCCTTTGTCAACTGTGTAACGCCTACCGGCATGTTTGGATAACTTTTAGGTGTATCACTCATAAGTTTCTAAAAAATTATAGTGTGAGTCAATAAAATTAGCTGAATGTCATTCTCTATCTATGACTCTACTTCTTCTATTTTGTCCAGCAATGTTTTTGGTCTATATTAAGGTTCTAGGAAAAAATTTATAGCATTCTCTAAAGACATCAAAAGATTTTGCTTGATTAGACATCAAAAGATTTTGCTTGTCCTGCCCCCATATAGAGGAAGTTCTTCTGGATCTGAGAAGGTTCTAGTCTTTGAATTTCTTCATCTCTTGAACCTCTTCTTATATGGCGTATTCTGCATACATCATAATAGTCTTTGAGGTATGGTTATCTCTTCTTCTCCTAGGACCCTTCAAACACCTTTCAAAGACAAAAACATCATACAAAAGTGTTTTAAGGATATAATTATCCGCATACTCTTCAACTCGAGCATACCCCACAACAGTGTTATAAGCACAACCAGTGTTAATGATCACAAATTCCATGATGAGCTCTCTCCTTTGTGGATGTTCACCAATGATGACATCTAACTCAACGACATAATGATTACCTCTGATTTTGAAAAAAATTAAACTTAAGAACCTTTTATATCCTACTTCATATATTTAACAAACCCAGAGTGTGGTGGTGGGGGAAGGGGATCACACTTCATTACTCCTTCCATCTCAAAATTTACTATGATTACATGAAATGACAAAATGATAAAGAAACATTAAAAAAAATGAATACTACTCTTTATCCACTTTCCAAAAATCACTCAAAATATGTCTCTTTCTTTAACAAATTCCAATGACATTTTTCCACTTTTCGCAATTTTTAATAAATTCCATGAATACTACTCTTTATCCACTTTCCAAAAATCACTCAAAATATGTCTCTTTCTTTAACAAATTCCAATGACATTTTTCCACTTTTCGCAATTTTTAATAAATTCCATGAATGACCAAACACATACGGAGTGGAGTATTTTTTTTGTTGAACAAAGGTACGGAGTCTAATTCCACTAAAAAGAAAATCGAAGAAACTTTCGTGATGTGAGAGAGTGGGTGGGGGGGTGGGGGGGGGGGGACAACACAAGCAGATCCTTTAACGACCCCAACCATAATATGTCATCTCATAAATAATTAAATACAGTGAAAGTTTACCGTGCATCAAAAGAGCCATTAACACTGCACACAAATGCTGTAACAAAGAGATAGAATGAGAGATACATGTGACACTATTACACACCCCAAATCGCTTCTTCAACAAAGTTTTGACACTGTCCATCTACCCAAAATGACTGAGAAAATATGGCTCTTAAGGTGGCGTGATTATCTGTAGCCGGCGGCGCCGCCAGTTTCTACAGAGTGTGGTCCGGCCCCGGCGCCGCCTTTAGCCTTGGAATAGTTAGTGTAGTAAAACTCTGAGAGCATTCCCGTGAGGAAGATGAAGGCGGCTCCGGCAGCGAAAATGCCCTTTCGCACCGTCTCGCAGGAGAGTGTCGTTCCTCGGAATGATCTGTACTTGGTGTGATAAGCATTCCTCACTGAGCCAGCCAGCAAGAGCACCTCCGCAATGAAGAACGACACCCTGAAATCCAAGTTCTTAAATTCAATACTGTGTATATAAAGTTCCTTGATCTACTAAGGCTATGTTCCGGAACTACATATGTGATTAGCATTAGCATCTTGAATACTCCGTAATATTTAATGGTGCAATTTAACTTTGGAAATGCTAAAGTTTTGAGGCTACACTTGGGAGCATTGTATGTGTTTAGCGCTAGTTTTTTGAATACTCCATAATATTTGCACTAAATTCACCTTTGGATAACATTTTGAACATGTTAAACTAAACGCTGATAGATCTACTAAGGCTACGTGTTGGAACAATGTGATTATTGTTAACATTTTATAAATAATATTCCGAATTTGATAGTGCTAATTACATTTGAAAATGCTAACACAAAAAGATACCATTGGATAACATTTCCAGAACGTCAAAGCTAAGCATTGTAGCTAATGCCAAACAAAGCTAGCTGAAAAGTGGAGCTCTCTCACACGTTTTTATTTTATATTCACCGTCATCCTCTCGCTTAGTGGATGTGGCATAACTCAGACAACAAAAATTATAAAGGTGCATTCGTGACTTATCGATTACTTATGATCATATACCCCCCACCCCCCCACCCCGTTGTTGGGTAGTATTGGGCCTATCTCAACCCAAACATTGGGGGGTGATCTCCCACCACCTGCAGCCACTTCCACCACTGATGGATCACATAGAGGTGGACCAGGTTCCACTTCAAAATTGGAACCAGGCCTATAGCCCAATAGGCGTTCATGGGAAAATCGGAGAGCTTCTTGTTCCATTTCTAATCGTTTTTTGTTTTCTGAACAATAACAAGCATCAGATTCACAATTTCTACAAGTTCATGCCTAGACTAGTAGACTATCACAAACCAAAAACAACAATTCCAACAGTTACAGAAAGGGGAAATTTGAAGCATACCAGCACAAGAAGAAGAGGAGAAGAGCGCAAGACCGCGAGCCGCCTGGACGGAGAGCCTTCCCACAGCAGAAGCAGCGGCTGGCCACCATTACAAGAGCTTGACAAGCCAAGAGCAACAAGAAGGCGCCGACGCCATAGCCAGTGGATATGTCAGATTCATAGACGCAGTAATCATAATTCTCTACTTTATTCGTCTCAATCCGCGCCTGTAAACCCCTCACATAATCAACGAAGAAGAAGAATTCGAAAAACACAAATTAAATCCACACACGCGTTCGAATCCGAATCAGAGAGCACAGAGATCAAACGAAATCGAATCAATATGAACACAGAACAAAAAATGCTCGAATCACATTAATTTCACCGTTCAGGAACAGTGAAATTTCAGGATTCAGAGGCGCTTACCGTGCTTCTCCTCCGCTCGGCTGCAATGGCCAGACCGAAAGCAACGAGATCGAGGATAAAGACGGTGATAATTAACAGCTTGGAAGCCATGGTAGAGTGGAGAGAAGAAGCGAAGCTTCAGTTCACACGGCACTGGGAGTATGAATTGCAGATCTGGAATTGCAGATCTGTAATTCCTCAAGCTCGCTCTAAAAAAACAGAATTACGCTAGCATGGTGTCGGTGCTTTAAACCCTTATTTTTCGTCTTTTCCAACACTAATTACTCGCTTTTTCCATGCATTACATACTCCCCATTAAAGAGTGAAACTCATAAAATTAACACTTTTCCCGGAATATATGTGAAAGTTTAGAGAAAATGAAAATAGGTGCTTGAAACAAATACAGAGGAAAAGAAAAATTGTGGACCAATTAAGATTTTCCAAAAAAGAAAAAAGAATACCTTTTTTGGAAAGTACCCAAAATAAAATAAAGAGTTTTTTTGGAGACAGGGATTAAACTTTTTACTTTATTGAGTACTCCCTCCGTCCTAAAACTTTCTTCCCAGTTCGCAAAACGAAGAAAAATTCCAAGTTTTTTCAATCTATTTTATTTAAATATTGGTAAAGAAATAAAAAATAAAACATACATATTTAAAAACTACATCAAAAGTTCAACAAAACAAGTGGTGACAAGAATATTTTATTTTATCATATAGGCCATGAAAAAACACAAATAGATATAAATTCCCGTGAAGTTTGAATAGTGCTCTGGGAAGAAAGTTTTAGGACGAAGGGAGTATTTAAAAAATAAAAAAATCTCTCTCATAAGAGTAAAAAAAACATGTATATAAACAATAAAATAAGAGTCGTAAGTCTTTCAAGAACAGCTTTGGATCATCCACTTCACAGGGCATCACTGACCACCGAATTGCTCATCCAATCTTTGATTCTTACATACGTGTAGTTAAAGACAACAAAGACTACACGCTCAGCTAAAAATTGAGTGAGTAATTATCTTACGCTAAAACTAATTCGTAGACTAGAATGCATTAACATATAATCACACAATATTCGATGAATCAACAAATATCATTATTCAACAGTACAATTAATCATCTATTTGTCCAGTCGTTCAAATCTTGCAAATTCTTCACTTCACTTGCCTACTTGGCTATGTTCGCATCAATCCTATGAGAGTCGTAGAATTCAAGCTCTCGCCAGGATCAAAACTCTAAAGATCTCTATACACGAGGTTGAGGCCCCCACTGGCTCTCACCAAGAGTCACTAACCTTTATATGCACGTTTTTAATCCTCGAGACCATCAGGTGTGTGATATGTGTATGAGTTTGGCTTCTACTTTAAGTGACCACTGTTTTGCTATTGCTGGCATGTCAACTTCTAATTTCACCACAAATATTTTGCATATAGAACACTATTGTGGAGAAATAAAGACATGAAATGTTTTAGCTTTCAATTTATGTATTTGTCTAAAGTGACACTTAGAGATATGAAAATGTCCCTAACGCCCACCGGCGTTAAGGTAGCTTTTAACGCGTGGAGACGTTAAACACCGCCCCCTCCAACGTCATCTGGACGTCAAACATTTTGCGCTAAAAGTTTGATACAACAAGCTAAAAATTTGGTCATTGCCCCCTCCCCAATGGTCCAAATTAGAAAAAGGCAGTTATCATCTTTTCACAAACATGGTTTCATGGATAAAAAATGAGATCTTTTTTTAAAAAAAAAGTGTAAGTTTTTTATTTTGCTTTTGTGAGATAAATAGCTCATTATTTAAGTTATGGATCCACAAAGTTTTTCTGAAAAATAATCAAATGACAAGTCCACAAACCCAAGTGATTTTTTAAGTGTGAAAGGTAGAGATTACATGATTAAAATTCAATTCACTCTCTCTCATGTGACTATCTGACCGTTTCTACAACCAAAGTGGAACCAATCATACTACCTTTACACTTCACAATCAAAACTCAGTCATGTCACACATGGAGCTTGATCAATCAAGACTAGTTGGTTGATCAATTACAATAAAAGGACAAAATAGTTTAAATAAATGCAAACCAATCTGGTCATGATGCACTATTTAATTGGCATTTGATGTTAATGGAAGAATGTGCCAACTGGTAACACACTCATCCCCTTAAGCATACAATTTATTTCCCCTAAAAAAAAGACCCAATCACAACAAAAACTGCCAGTCCAAATTATCAAATGATTTTTCAGTTCTCACTCTGTTCAAAATGCAGACGATTTTTGCTCTGTCGTGTCGCGAGGAGCAACAGCCTTGGTCAGGAAATCTGTGTACCATGAGACAGAGAGCTTTGGGACCCTGCGCAATGTGCCCGGTTCAACATAGTACAGCCCGAACCTGGTTGCATAATCTTGCCATTCAAAGGCATCCATCAAGCTCCAGATGAAATATCCTCTTACGTCTGCCCCATTCCTGCCATTAATGGAGACCACGTACCGTATTAGTTTCTTAAAAAGAGTAAATGGAAAAGGGTTAACTTCATTTTCAGATGCTCAAAAAAGGAAAGTTGTAAAGTTCATTCAAAGACATGAGAGTACCTATTCCCAAGTTACACAGCACTTATTTATTTTGTTGCATTTAGTAATTTAGTAATTTACTATCTTATTTTTGTGAACTTTATTTTAAAAAATGATACGCACGTATATATACCTTATTGCTCGGGCCAAAAAGGAAAGGTAAGCTTTATGATACTCTATTCTCTTAGAGTCGTGCACGATACTGAGAGCTGATGCTGTCTTGTTTGGTGGCGCGTATCCTACAATACACAAAGAAAGAAAAAACAAGTCGTTTATGTTAAGGAACGAAACACAGGCCAGAGGAAAAGTTTTTTACTCTAACAATGCATGACAGTTTAATGAAGAGAATTGTGGTAAAAGAAGCAATATGCATTGTTAAGAATGTACTCACCATTTTCAAGTATGAACATTGGCTTATTGTGATACCTCTTCTTAACGTAATTAACGATCTTTTCCATTCCTCTAGGAACAACAAAAAATCGACCGACGGCCATCTGTTACGATACATAAAAAGGAATTAAAAATTTTAGTTGTGGTGAGGGAAAGATAATTGGAATTGGTCTCAACTAACCCAACAGCAACAACAATAAACAAAAGCCCCATAAATGGGGTAGAAAGAGGATGCTTCTGGTTGAGTTGGTTCCTAAATAAATCTTCCCCTTAATTAAAGAAAACATAAAAAACACAATTCTTCATACCTGGTCCCCAATAAAGACGCCATCTTTCTCTCCAGTAGTATACAAGAAACCTTCTATCGTTCGGTTTCCGCCTTTTGAGCAGGTAGACCCAGTGCAATTGCACCTTGAATAAAGGCAATCTTTTGCATACAAGGTGCCATAATGGTTTATGCCAATGAAGTCGACGCTGTCTTTTAAAAGGGCTTTTTCGTCTGAGGTGAATTTTGGTAACTCACTCCCATGATAGAAACGCATTTCCGGGGGATAATCACCAAATACTGCTGGATCAAACGTCCTGTGTTCCATCAACCACATAAAAGTGTTTTCTCTATAAGAGACATTTACAATCAAGAATTTGTGAGACCATGAAATGCAATTTGCCATAGCTAAGATTATAGCAAGACATACCAAGCCGCATTAAACCCTAGTGCCCTTCTTGCAGCTTCTTGATCACGTGCATCATCATTAGAAAAAGGTTCGTACATGAACATGACTTCACTCATTCCAATTAATCCACCTTGTTTAGTCTACATTTATATCATTTTGGCTGTATTAAACAATGAAGCAAATCTCAAATAAGGATAATCAATGATGGGTTGGACACTTGCCTGAAACTGCTCACGGTACACCTTCACGGCCTTGCCGTGCGCCAACAACATGTTGTGCATGGCAATAAGAGGCTCAACATCTGAATTGCCCAAAGAGCAGTTTCCGTAGGGGGGTGAACAATGAGCAGGTGGGTATTGTCCCCACTCGTATGCCCTCACTGCAAACAAGTTTGGCTCATTGATAGTTACCCAATACTTCACTCTATCTCCGAAACTCGCAAAGCATATTTGAGCAAAGTACACAAAGTCTTCCCTATAGAAACACAAATGGTGTCAAACTTATTGTCATTGAAAATTTCATCAGAAAAGGTAAGCCTTATGCAATTATTAGTTCTGGCGCAGTTCTTTTTTGACATCGAGCCTTGGTGTCAACATATGACACTGCACCATTCGAGGGGCCTACAGTGCACAGTGGGTCCAGTGTCAAAAGAAATGTAGTGTATTAGACTATTAGTTCATGTGTTGTTGGGATATACTAATCTTGAAGTGTTTTTGCTTAATTCTTAGGTTCAATTTGCTCGTTTGAGCCTATGTAACTCAATAAACCAACAAAAAACAAAGGGAGAAAACCATACTGCATCTCGGAACTCATCCAACCTCCGTATCTATCCTCGAGTTCCTGGGGATAGTCATGGTGATGTATAGTTACAAAAGGTTTTATCCCTGCAACTCACACCAGCAATTATCTTAGGTTTTCCAAGATAATACCGTCGTGTAAAGCAAAGAGAAACGAAAATTCCATACATTACCTTTTGAGAGGAGATAATTTATGAGTTTGTTGTAAAAGTCAATACCAGCTTGGTTTATGCCACCAAATCTCCCCTCTGAGACAAATCAAAATGTACAGTCATTGGTGGATAAGAATTTTTCCTAAAAAAATATGGAGTAGTAAGAATGAATGGGAGATGGAAGTTCAAAAAAACAAACTGGGTAAGATTCTGGCCCATGAGATGGAAAATCTATATGCATCCAACCCTAGAGAGTGCATCAAGTCAATGTCTTCCTGCAAGCAATAGTACAAAATGTATCCCTCCACAGCGAAACTAATTATTAAAGTATATCAAATTTTCATTCTCTATCGATCCATGCATTTGAAACACAAATGTACTTATAATGTTACTCTCAGTTCAAGAA
The DNA here is from genome assembly GCA_900332095.2 of Cuscuta campestris. Lineage (NCBI taxonomy): Eukaryota > Viridiplantae > Streptophyta > Magnoliopsida > Solanales > Convolvulaceae > Cuscuta > Cuscuta campestris. Next base: position 1,281,442 of record OOIL02004480.1, on the reverse strand, counting down.
AATAAATTGAGAAAACTTAGTTAGGTACTTAGGTATCAAGATATAAGTATTCTTAATAACTTAATCCAAATTTGTTTTATTTTAAAATCAGGCACAGCCTTCGAGCTCTGCTCAGACCGGAGGGCTCACACGGGCCATGCAGGCTGCACTGCAACACGTGCAGCATCAATACACTGTCTTGCCACACCAGAGCCACCAAGGTCACTTGGTTGGCTTCCAGCCTCTTGTGCCCTCTTTTTCACTGCCTCACATAGTTTACCTTCCTCCATGCAGTACGTTCCCTAGTCCATGGTCTGCGCCTCTTTTTGGACAGTCCTCTGTGGTTACCTTCATGCCCTACCCAATTCAGACTACACTAGTCCCACTTTACCCAATTCAGACTACACTAGTCTGAATTGGGTAAAGTGGGACTAGTGTAGTCTGAATTGGGTAGAGCATGAAGGTAACCACAGAGGGCTGTCCAAAAAGAGGTGCAGACCATGGACTAGGGAACGTACCACATGGAGGAAGGTAAACTATGTGAGACAGTGAAAAAGAGGGCACAAGAGGCTGGAAGCCAACCAAGTGACCCTGGTGGCTCTGGTGTGGCAAGGCAGTGTATTGATGCTGCACGTGTTGCAGTGCAGCCAGCATGGCCCGTGTGAGCCCTCTAGTCTGAGCAGAGCTCGAAGGCGATGTCTGATTTTGAAATAAAACAAATTTGGATTAAGTTATTAAGAACACTTATATCTTGATGCCTAACTATGTTTTCTCAATTTATTTTCTTGAACTGAGAGTAACATTATAAGCACATTTGTGTTTCAAATGCATGGATCGATAGAGGATGAAAAACATCTCATATTTGAAACTAATTGTTCATGAGACTATAATGTCAAAAAATATGCAAGAAAATTTCAAATCATACACAGCGAAGCAGTGTTTGGTACGGAGGAAATTCATTTTCATTTCCACCAAAAAAAAGGGTAAATTATTTTCCTATTTTGCCTACCAAAGTCAGGAAAACAAGAAAATCTTGGAGAATCATTCCTTCTGTACCAAACAATGCCTTAATCAGAAGAAAAAAAGAATAAGGAACTAAAGGAAGTAACAGTACGGGGTAACGATGGTAGTGATCATCTGCCACATCTCCATTTGTCCGATCTTGCGTTCTCCCTGTTTGAACATTAGTTTAAAAATGTCATAATATACCCCGTTCGAGGCTCTTTATATTAAGATCTACTTAGCTCATTCAGTGAAGAGTGAACACACTGATAGCTGGTGAGCATGGTTCTGACAATGAACATAAGCATAACAGCTTTCTTAATCTCTTAATAACTTTTCATTGATTAGACGTCACAAGTTCAAAACTCACTACTACATTAAAAGTAAATTAATGTTCGCTTCAAGGCTAGAACGAACAAATATCAGCACGTGATGGACGTGTTATACTACTACTCATCAGATCATACATTGGCTTTAAACTTGAGCATTCAGTTGATTTGAGAAGAAAAATTACAAACTTGATACTCTACATTTAAACGAGAGAGACGATTGATGGAGAAATTGAAAGAAATTACGGAGTACTATTTAAGTACCACACATTGGAGAATTTAGAGACAGATTTGAGTGATCACAACAAAACCCTAAGTTCTACCATAAATTTACCTCTAGAAATGAAAAAGGCATCCCAATTGTTAATCCCTTTACCATCTTCAAGATAGCCTCCTTCAACCTAAGACATGAAAATCTTCAACAACCTGTCCAGATGAAGAAAGAAAGAAAAACGCCCAGACAAAGAAAACGACGAACAGAGCAGAAACCTGGTAAGCAGAGGTGGAGGCGCCGAAGACGAATTGATCGGGGAAATCGGATCTTCCGATTACAATGTCATCGGAGATGATTCCAGATTCTTGGCCGGAAGAGGAATCTGGGGATTTAAGCAGAAGGAGAAGAAGAAGAAGGTAAAGGAGATTGCGAGCAGAGATCATCATCTTGTTGGGGAATGCTGATGATTGGAATGTGACAGCCACCACCATTTCAACTGCACTCAGCTCAACAACTCCTGCATTCAGTGGAACAAGGTTGGTGGAGGTGGAGCCATGGAGGTCACTCACCTACTCACTCACATTTCCCAGTGGAAAATAAACACGGAGTACAATCATACAGTGTCCTTTTGGCTTTTATCCCCAATTCAGAATGTGATTTCTCAATTCTCTTTTTTTTGTTTGTTTTGTTTTTAAAATACTCCTTCCGTCCCTAAATATTGGAAGAAAGACCAAAGTAGGACTAAAACATTGAAAATATATCAAAATAGGACTTCTATGTTTTTATTCCTGAAATAGGACTTACATTACCAAATGTTGTCATATATACATTACCAAAAAAGTATAGTAATGTACACAGCCACATTACCACAGTGGAAAGTCACATTACCACAGTGCAAAGTCTTATTTCGGAAAAAAAAAACATGAAAGTCCTATCTTAGTACTTTTCTCTATGTTTTAGTCCTATTTAGGGTGAATTATACTAAATATTTGCCACATTTGTATTCCCGAGACAAAATATCAAGTTTTTTTTAATCCATTTTATTTACATATTGGTATAGAAATAAAAAATAAAATTTACATATCAAAAAACTATATGAAAAGTTCTTCGAAATAAGAGGTGTCAAGAATATTTTATTTTATCAAATAACTAATGAAAACATAGAAATAAACAAAAGTTCCCGCGACTGCTGAAAAAGCAAACGTTGCAAATAATTTGGGACGGAGGGAGTAATACGAAGTATTTCATTTGTCCCAACTTAATTTGACTTTTGACTTAACAACAATTTAAGTTAATATATTATTTCTTCAAATGAGTAACGAAGATAGAAAAAAATGAATAAATCTTTGACCATTTGAGTTGAAAATATTTAACTTAGATTGGGACGGAGAGATACTTTTATAACATTTCGTTTGTTATTTAAACCAAAATTAAATATTGAAGAACAAAAGCTAAAATGTTAGTAAAAATTTATTATCGAAACACTAAAAATGTCAAATTTTGGTGTCATTGTTGGTGGTGTTGTAACATGTCTCAACAATCATTTGCTTTATTTAGAATTTGAATTGGCAATTTTTGTTGTTTTCTTGGGCCATGTTCACCAAATAATCGCGTGCTTAACAAATGTAATTCTGTTCCCTAAGTGTTTAAACGAAAAAAATTAAGTATGATTAAAACATTTAGTATACTAAAATATAAATTTTATATTTTTATTTTTAAAATAAAAATTAAAATGAGATAAAAATTAAAATATACTCCGTAATTACATTCCCAATCATGATCATATTTAGAAAATAAAAACACTAGCTTCTTGTAGCCTATAGGTTGTGTGACCTGTAACGCGGTGCACCACCCACATGACGCTATGTTATGTTATTCCTCTCTCTGTCTCTCATATTTTTCCTTTCTTTTTCTTTCATCTTTCACCATCTTTAATACTCCCTATTAGGGGTGGACACGGTACCGGTACGGTATCATGACCGGCAACGGTACCGCCGGTACCCGCCACTGTCACCGCCGGCCGGGACGTTCTACTGGTTCTGGGAACCGGTACCGGTACCGCCCCTTCCGGTACTGGTTCCGGTAACCATTTTTCGGTACCGGCACCGGCGGTTCCGATTCCGATTCCGGTACCGTCATTAATTTTTTTTATTTTTATTTTTTTATTTTATTCTTTCCTTTATCAATTTCATTTTTAGATTTTTTTATTTCATTCTTTCCTTTAACAATTGCACGTTTACAATTTTACACTTTAAAAATTTATTTAAAAAGCAAAAAAAAAGAAAATTGGGGGTGGCCGAAACCAGCCAGTCCGGTACCGGAACCGCCGGTCCGGTACCGGTACCAGTACCAAGGGGTGGCGGTACCGGAACCGGCGGTTCCGGAACCGGAACCGGCGGTTCCGGAACCGGAACCGTCCCGGAACCGTGCTGTGTCCACCCCTACTCCCTATGCTGTACTAATTTAATTATTAAAATTTTTATTTTTATATCACTACATATTTTAAAAGTATGATATCTAATTTTCAGGTACATCTCAATAATTAATTAATTATTAATTATTTAATTTTGATAGACTTATTTTCAGTGTGTTACATCATAATATTAAATCACTGCACTTATACCCCATCTAATCATTTTCTGGCCATTTTCCAGGCAAAAAATGGGTGCACTAGAGTCATTTTCTCAAACCATAGAAGGTACTGATGCTCATTTCTTATTTTTCTTTTATTTTTTGTTTTCTCTTTTTTTTCCTTTATTTGTTTCTTTTATTAAACAATACTTTTTAAAATTTATTTTAAAATTTTTTGTATAATGTTCTTAAAGTTTAAAATCATTTTTGTTTGAAAACAAAATAATTAACAAATAATGCATATCTTCATCTCAAATTACCAAATTTTTTTCCCGAAATAAAAAAGTAGAGAGTAATTTTTTTAGAACTTCAGAAAAAATGAGGAATAAACTAAGAAATAAAGTAAAACAAAAATAACAATGAATATCCTTTTTGAACATCCCAATTATAAGAACTTTTTTAGGTGTTTTGAAAATTCCTTTTTGTATGAGACTCTCTTTTAAATGTTTCAATTTTAATCATTTCATTTTTTCATATTTTTATTCTAATTTTTCTTTTTGAACTTACCAACAAAATTATTTTAGAAAATAATAATTGGAAATGTTTAATTTGAGATAGATGGAGTATTTTTTTATTTTTTTATGTTTTGGAACATAAACAATTTTGAATTTTTAAAAACATTAAAAAATTGAAAAGAAACTTTAAAAAACTTTTATAGAAAAAGGAAACAAAGAGATGAAAAAGAGTTTAAAAAATGAAAAAAAAAAAACATACTCCCTCCGACCTCCGTTTGGAAAAACCCTTCCCACTTTGACTATAAGGCAAAATAAGGAAGTGTAAAATTATAGTTGACTTCCAATTTTGCCCCTGATGTGATGGGTAAAAGTAAGATGTGATGGATTTATTATTAGAGAAAAAATATGATGTGATATGTAGGGTATGAAAAAGTAAGGGTAAAAGTGGTTTTTTAATAGAAAGAGGAAGTGTTTTGTTGGAAGTGAAAAAAATGAAAGAGGAAGTGTTTTTGAGAACGGAGGGAGTAGAATAGAGGAAATGTAAGAAATGAGTATAGTGGCCCTATAGTTTAGAAAATAGGTACCAATGCTCCATCTTTGTTGAAAAATGATCATATGGGTGTGGGTACGTACAACGTTTTTGAACCACAGAGACTTAAACCTCATGGAGCACTCGGGTTATTTGGCTACTTCTTGTTCCAACTCACACGTATTATTTATATTACACAAAAATATCAAGTTTCAAAAAAAGCTCCCTCTGTCCCTTTTGAATTTTCCCAATTAATTTCTCACGATCGTCATTCATCAATGTAACATTTTGATCATCGATATCTTTATTCAAAGATGGATATATCTTATAAAATTGTAATATTTTAAAACTAAGTTTCAAAGAAATTAATTTATTGATGTTAAATTTATATCGTTATTCAATGTCTTTTGTCTGGAATCTATAGTCAAAATTTTAAAATGTTGACCTTGAAAGTCAAACTAGTAATGTTCAAAATGGACGGAGGGAGTATAAAAGTTCACCATTTTGAAATGTAGTTTTAAAATATCATATTTTTATTATACTCCCTTTGTTTCGAAAAAATATCCATTTTTTCGTTTAACAAATTAAATAGTGTATAATTTATTGTTAACTTTTCAATTTTACAATTGATGTGATATGTAAAAGAAGAATTGAATGTATATGATGCGACAGTTTAGGTAAAGATCAGAAAGGTTAAAATAAATTTTTTATTTCAAATTTTCTAAGTAATTTTGGAATACGGAGTACTTAAGTATTCGAGAATATTCAACCCTCTAATCAGTAATCACTTAACCACAATCTCTCAAGGAGTCAACGTGATCGATCAATCATAATATAGCCATGTGCATCTATCTTAAGGTGATGTTCTTTATTTTAAGTTATATTTTTTACTATTACTTATTCTTATTAGAATTAGATCAGTTCAGATCTGATCCATTTAGATTAAATATGGTCCTCATTAATTTTAAATTATACTATAATTGGATCAGATCTATACAGACAAGGTAAGATCATTTTTACAAAATTTAGATCAGATTCAATAAGTTCAAATGAAACGAACGCAACTTAGTATATTAATCGATTTCCACTGTTGATGTTTTAATATATTTCAACATAGTTATATATTCTCTCAAAATAGCGTTTACGTTTTTCCAAACAATACCAGTATAGTGGTATGTAAATTTTACATTTTTGAATTTTATATTAAAGAGTGATACAATTTGATAATAGCTAGTCGTATTATATTAAATAACGAAGGTTCTTATCACAAATACATATGGATTCCTAATTAAAGTGAAAACTATAAAGACAAACTAAAGTAGGTAAAGTAAATACAATAACAACATGATATGGAAAGTTAGAAAGTGTTACACAGGTGTTTCAGAGTACCCAAATCAGAAAAATAGTACAAAGTACCCAAATCAGAAAAGTGAGAAGAAATTAATGGATTTATAAGTTTTTGAGTTGAATTAACTAATCAATTGGATTCAATCCTTTAAGTAATTCAGCGTAAGTGTTTTATGGCCGAGTCTAGTGATCTTTATCTCATCATAAATTTTATCATAATATCAGAGTCGATTTTGGTTCATCTTATTTGTTTAGGTGTATGTATAAAAATTCATTCCTAGCGGCATCTTTGTCATTAGCCTATTTGTCCGCATGAAAAACAGCCTATGACACATTTAACCTGATTGTTCGGCTGGAAGGCTATATCCAGCAATTCTAATCTTTAAGTATTGGCCCTTTCATTTAATATGAAGGGAGATTCCATTTACAAGTGGCCAACCGATTAGATTCAAAATGACCGATTATCCACTTGAAGAGAAGTTTTACAAATTATTCCACATCGAAAAGTTAAAAAAAATAATGAATATAAAAGTTTTTGAGTTGAAATAAGTAATCGATTGGTCCACTTGCAAAGTTTTTAAATCAATAATAGGTATATGAGCTTTTGAGTAAATTAATTAATGAGTATATAAGCTTTTGAGTTGAAAAAAATTATGGTTGTTTAAAATGACCGATTGTCCACTTGCAAACTTTTTAAATTAAAATAATATTTATATTTTTGAAAAATATTAAAATGAAATAAACAGTGCATAGTTTTAGATGTGTATCTAAAATATTTTAAAATTAGTAAAATTTATATAAATTTTTCAAAATAATCACATAAATATGCTTCATAAAATGTAATTAGTATTTCAACGAATGGGACTATCAATGCCCAATTCTTTTATGGTTCAAACAAATTTCAATTTTGCAAGTAGAAAGACAAAAGAAAGAGGTGGAATTGATGAATTGAAGTTCACTTTTGTAGTGAGGGTGAAAGGTTAGCTGAGCATAGCGTGCCGCGCATCCACTACTCCAGCCTGGCAAATTACTTCATCTGAAACGTGCCGCTTTGTTGAGCTGTCATAAATTTATATACGGAGTAAGAACCAACGTTTTGCATCATCTTACAATGCACCCCTGAATGATTTTAGATTTAAAAAAATTAAACTAGACAAATTTTTCGAGTTACGTGTCATTCACATATACTCCGTATGTCACATTAACAAGCATTCAATTAATTTTCATTTGTTTTAAAATAAATTTGTAATTTAATTTTGCTTTTGCTAAATTGAGAGGCATGTAATAGTTTTTCTTAATTTCTTCAAAATATTGGATAAATCTAATCGTGCCCTAAAAATTATATCTTTAGGGTCCGTTTGGCATACGAAGTTGGTGGAATTGGAAAACTAAATTGGAATTGAAATTTCATAAGATTCAATTCCATAGAATTGAATTTATTAATTCCGATTCATTTTTTGCACTACCAATTCCAAATCTAAATACTTTTTGTGCTACCAAACATCAGAATTAGAATTGAAGTTCTAAATTTGAATTACATAGTTTGAATTTTGTGTACCAAACAGGACCTAAAATGCACTCTAAAATTTTATACTCCCTCCGTCCCAGAGTATATGTCCACTTTCATTTTTACACACCATCCAATACATTTCTTTAATCCATTTTATCTTGTAATTTATATATTAAATAATTATAGAAATTATATATTAATAATCTATATGTTAAGACAAATCAAACAAGATCACACATGACTATATTTAGGCTTACACATTGAGACAATTTGATGAGTCAAAGTGCTTAGATGAATAGTTTCAAAAGTCAAAAGTGGACAAATATAGCGGGACGGAGGTAGTACCAGTGGCGGACCCAAGAATTTCGGGAAGTGGGTTCACATTTTGTGCACAAAAAAATGTTGATATTTGTATAACAATAAATTTAAAACCTTAAAGGTAAAAAAAGTATCAATAAATAGCATTCTGGGATTAATATTGTGAATTATATGCAATATTTTTGAAATACGGTATAAAAATATAATACGCTCATTGTTTTAACCAAAAAAATTAAAGAACTAAAGTAGTAATTCTAGACATTTCTTCAAATACTAAGTATATCTTAGGAATCCTTTTAAAACAATTAAACTTGTTCATACATTTCAAAAAAAATTTGAACATTTTATAATTAAGTTTCATATTGAAAGGTAAATCAGTTTTCCAAATCTAAAAGAATTAAAACATAAAATTCTACACGACTATAGAATGTGTCATCTCTTCCATTTTCAAAAAATAGCACCTAATCACATATAAATATACTCTCCTTGGATGCCTTTAGTCTACATATAATATCTAATTATATACTACTACTAATAAATAATTTTTTTTGGAGTGGGTGCAAGTGACCCCACTGCAACCACCCTAGGTCCGCCCCTGGGTAGTACTTATATTTTTTGTCAATGTAACTTACATTGATAAGTATAAATTATTGAGGCTTCATTTGGTACACGGTATTTAAACTATGGAATTGGAATCGAGGATAACAATTCTAATTCAAGTTTTTGGTAGTACAGAAATATGTGGATTTAGAAGTGGTAGCGCGAAAAATGAACTAGAATTAGAAGAATTCAATTCCACCAAAATCAATTCTATAAAATTTCAACTTCCAATTGAATTAGTCAATTCTGTATACCAAACAACCTTGAATATACTCCGTATTTGTACCCGATAGAAGAGAATATTTAATAGTAAAGCGCAGCTTAGATAAGAGTAGATTGACTAATAAATAAGTCGGCCACGCTTGGTGTCACTTGAATACATAAAGTGGCTAAGAATAGAAAGCTTTGAAACGGTGGAACTTGAACCCACACCATCCACTCCAAAATTCAATTCAAAAAAGAAAGTTTAAAATACTCCATTTTATCTTATTATCTCACAACAAAATTTAAAATTTTTTTTCGTTTATACCGAAAAGAATGTGTATGGCATTATATATTGGCATTTTCAAATGTTTTTCAATATTATATACGTTAGTATTATTGGCATTATATTCGGTAGGTTTTATTGCTGAAAAGATGAACTAAAATATCGAATACTTATATAACTATTCTAGGAATGCAAATGAGGCATGATGTTCATAGACTTTAATCGAGTTCAGAGCAAAAGTAAATTTAAGGAGTTGATGCGTCCAAGCCATTATATAAGAACATCATGATATTGGTGTATGTACACGGCTGATGTGAGATGAGTATAACTCAACAAATTAAATCCCTTAATTCAATTGTTCCATGCCTCAACCCCACTATCGTTCCCCAAGACACACATGCCACCATAAGTCAATCCGCACCCATCTTGTTCATCAGGATTGTCGCTTGAGTCTGAGCCGTATGGTTGGACCTCGATTACTTGGTCGTCCAAGTGTATATTATGGACAATTTTGGCTATATATATGGACATTTTTGGCTATATATATGGACAATTTTGGCTATATATACACTCTTTTCATGTTAAATGGATAATTTTTTCCATAAAACTAACAATGCATCAAATTTTTCTTTTATGTATTTTAAAATTAAAACTTATCAATTTGACATTAAGGATAAATACAGCTAACTGAGAAATGATATCAATGTTCACATTATATATAATCAAGAACTCGGGAAAAAAATTCAAATTATAGGATAAGACTTGTTGAACTAAAGGAGACGATACTTGACCACGTGTGCAAATGTACAAACCAATCACAATCAAACACAACCATTAACAGTCGTATATTTTGCTTTTTCCATTCAAGCTTTGACCTACGTACCCAATTAACTTTCACTTCATCAGAATCCTCTTGTTAACGACAACTTCCATACGGCTTAATTAATTGTTCATTTCGCCTAAACGACGTTAAACTTCATGTTTGGTACGAGATTATATTTCATTTTTGTTTTGCTTCAAAGAGTTCAAAAAAACTGTGAAATTTTGTGGGTTGTTAGATTAATAGCTTCTCAAAATGCAAAAACAAAACTTTTTTTTCTAAGGTTATTGTTATCAAAGAAGAGTTTCATCTAAACATTTTTTTTGCTAGGAATGCCAATTGAATTAGTTATGTTAAGAGAGGGGATATGAAGCAAAATAAAAAATAACGGGGGATATATTTTGATAAAGGAATGCCATAAGGCACTTAAATTAAACTAATTGATTGGATTCAATTTTTAATGTGATTCAATTCAAGTACTACCTTATGGCCCAGTCTAGTGAACATTACCCCATCCTAAAATTCTATCAAGGTATCAGAGCAGGTTTTGGTCAATCTCATTTGTCAAGGTGCCCATTCAAACATTCATTCCTCACGGCCCATTTGTATTTAGCTCAGTTCTCCGTATGGGGTATGTACCCAACAACATATGACCCGTTTAACCCGATTGCTCGTTTCAAAGTTCACATCCAGCGGCTCGTGGTCCCTTAGATGTTTTGCGCTAAAAAAACGTCAAGGAGATGAGAATCTATTTCCAAGTGGTCAACCAGTTAGATTCAAAATGGATCGGTTGTCCACTTGATGAGGGGGAGTGTTAGGGTCTATCTCACATCGGAAGTTAAATAGAAAAGTAATCAGTATATAAGCTTTTGAATAAAACTAAGTAATTGATTGAATTCAATCTTTTAATGTGGTTTAACCCAAGTGTCTGTGGCCCAACCAAGTTATCTCTATCCAATCCTAAATTCTATCAAATCCAGATATCCCCACCCCGTCATATATTAATTATATCATAGTATCAGATCACCTCATTTTTCAAGGTGTTCGTCTAAACGTTCATTCCCAGCAGCCCATAAATTTTTAGCAAAGTTATCCGTGGCAAAAATATTCTTGGCAAATCTGACCTGATTATTTGTCTCGAAGTCACTACCAAGCGACTCGTGGTTTTATAGGTGTTACCGTTGCATTCTCAAATACTGGCTTCAACGAGAAAGAATTCTATTTGTAACTAGTCAATCGGTTGGATTAATATTTTGGTTGTCCACTTGAGGGCACTGGAAATACTCGTGAAGCCCCGGGGCTTCAAACCGAGGCTTCAAACCTTCTCTCTCTGCCACGTCAGCTTTAACTTACCTCACAGTTTAAGTGGAAATGGGTTTGAAGCCCCGGTGCTTCAAACTGGGGCTTCAAACCTTCATTTTTTACAATTTAAATACACATCTTCTAAAATTAAATTAATAACATTTAAATATTTAATTATTTAAAAGAATTGAAACGAGAATAGTTCATTAAAAAATTACATTCATTAAAAAATGCATTCATTAAATAAAATAATTACATTCATTATAAAAAATTACATTCATTAAATAAACAAATTACGTTCATTATGAAAAATTACATTCATTAAATAAAAAAAATTAAATTTATTATGAAAAATTACATTTATTAAATAAAAAAATTACATTCATGAAAAAAATAAATAAAATACTTGAATAATAATTTTTTAAAAAAGATGATAGGTAAAGAGAGATTTGTATTTTTGTTGAATTAAAAAAAAATAATCTAATTTATAGAGAAGAAAAGAAGAAAAAAGAGAGAGAAAAGGAAGAGAGAAGGCGTTTTAACGCTTTAAATTGCATCAAATTTTTGACGCAGGAATTATAACGCGCTATAATGGAGGGAAGGGGGCGGTGTTTAACGCCCCCTCACGCGTCAAAACTACTTTAATATAGTGTTGTCACTTCTAGTTTTGTAGCTAGTCTATTACTACATAGATTTTATATTAAAATTTTATCTCTATATTCAAATAAATTAAATTAAAAATAAAATCGGTCAAACATCGTAAAACGCAATGGAAAGAGAAAATACATAATTACAGAGTATAATAAAAATTACGGAGTAATTAACCAGATCAAATCTAATCAAATACGTAGTAAGATCTAATGAGACGATGAACTTAATGTCTAATCTCGGCCGCACAATATATAACGGATGGCCAAATAGGTGTATAGTCGGTAGCTATCAGCCTATCACGCGCCAAATTTAAAAAAACGTTTCTTTTTTCTTACTTAACCTTTGTGACACGTGTGTGCACGTGTCCTTTCCGCCTGTTCTAATTTTCTCCGACTTCATTAACCCCTTTAAAAAAAGCATTAAATAGCTGTACTTTTGATTTATCCACATTATTTATGTTAAAAAGGCATTAGGCCTTAGTTTGGACTTTGGAGTACTTTTTATGACGTTATGAATTAAGTTGATAAAATTTTAATGGTATAAATTAATTTTAAAAATGCTAAAGCTAAAAACTGCTGGTAGATAATCTTTTCAAAAATGTGAATTTTAACCTTTAACGCTGATCGCAAACAAGCTAAGACTAATCAAGCTAAGACCTTAGTCTCTATAGAATTGTTGTTTCTGAATAATGTGCAAAACTTTATTTTTTAATTTATTGCTTCATATGTCCTCAAATAAATTTAACTTTTTGATCAACATAAAAATTCCCTTTTTAAATTTATTTTATTCAAAAATTAGTATGAATATAAAAAATTAGTATAAATATAAAAAATAAAATAAGAAGTGGAAATAATATTTTAGTTTTGTTTGAAAGTAGCGGCCTCCTGTAGCGGGGCCCAAGGGGCAAAGCCTCTGGTCAAGGTCGAGATGGAAATTTTTTATTTTGAAAATTATTATTTTATGAATATCATTTAAATTTTCATAGACAAAAGGTGATAAAAACAGATTGTATTTGAGCGTATACGTTCAAAAATAGCCCAAAATCGCATGCAAGTCTTCCTCACGCGAACAGACATGTCTGATTACTTATCCGTCTCTGCAAATACGGGGATGCACGATATGATTGAGAGATAGATTTTCGATACTTGTTGTCGAATTAACGTTTTGTCCGATTGAAGTATATTGATATATTCAAAATAACTTTAATCTCAGAGCGCGTTCCTACACAATTTTTTTACTATAAGTTCGTATATCATTTTTATTACGTTCCAATTCATCTTCATTGTCCAACAATTTTGGTTTTGTCGACCATTGCAAGAATTTGTAGGAGATACGACCACCGTATCACACACGTTACAATATAAAGCAGAGTGCCCCAATAATAAGGCCGGGGTTCTATTTTAATTTTATCCCTACTATCGAGTACACTATACATACTATTATTATTTTTTTAAAAAAAATATGAAACCTGATCTTATCATTACTTAAACACATGGGGGAACAATATATCAACCAGTCCTAGTTACAATGAACGGTAGAGATCTAATGTATACTCCTTTATTACGGAGTAATTTTTATTCACTAAAAATTTAATGAGTTTTTCAATGTATTACAATACGTTTTAATTTTTCAACGTAGTACGTACCACTGTTCAATGTCTACTGAGTATTGTTCAGGTAAATAGCCACCGTACCGCACTACTGGATAATGTTCAAAGTAGTTATCCACCATCACCGGATAGTGTTATCATCGCTGGACATTGTTCAAATATTAGGGAATAAAATAATTTAGCTACTACGTTGAGAAAATCAAGAACTACGACGATGTATGTTTTAATACTCCCTCCGTCCCTAAATAAAGTTTCATTTTTGACTTTTTGAGGATTTAAGGGAGAGATATTTTTGTGTTGATTTTCCAAAAATACCCTTGATGTGATGTGTAAAAGTAAGAGGTGATAGGTAGATTATTAGTAAAAAAGTATGATCTGATAGGTAGGGTATGAAAAAGTAAGGGGTAAAAGAGGTTTTTTAAGGGAAAAGAGAAGTTTATTTAGGGACAAAGAAAAAACGAAAGAGGAACTTTATTTAGGGATGGAGGGAGTATTATTTAATGTAAAAGTCACTTTAATTATGTATGATCGGGTCGTTGACTCCCGATCGATTAGTCTAGCCAACCAGTTAACCTTTGACCCACTAACTTGTTCGAGTCAACATCTGATCCATTTTCGAGAACATTAGTTCAAATCCCTTTGGAACTAAATGTTCTCTTTTCTTGCATTCTTCTTCATAAGCCCACATATAGGCAGTCTTTCTTCCATTCTTTTGAAAACATGGTCAATGCATTGTCACATCAACGACTCCTTAGCTTTAGTTTATCGCTATCCTTTCGTTCACACGCATTTTTTTCATTCGTTCATAAACTATTTCGATGGAGTCTAACGACATATTTACGTTTTTTTTAATAGTGGAGGAAAACATATTTTACACGTCCCAAAGTCAAAAACTCGACAAATCTATCTGATATTTAAATTTATTATATTTAAGAAAAGTATTGCTTGTCGTATATATTAAATAATAAAAGTTGGTAAATAACAAAAAAAATCCAGATTAAACTAAACTATTTTTTATTAATATTTTCACACGAGGACCCTTTTTATATCAGTTTTTCTTTTTTTAATAAAAAATATATTCCCACTGGCAAACCTAACAGAAAAAAAGAAAAAGAAAACAAAAAGAAGAAGAAAAGGAGCAAGAAAGTAAACAGAAAGGCAAAAAGAATAAGTAAAATATAGAGAAGCCACGCGTCGTGATGCGAAGGCGCCACCGAGGGGCCATATTTTTGTCATGTTCCTAAACCGAGTGGGGCCCGACAACTGGTTCAGAAGAGCTGAGTGTGTTTTTAACAGTGATCTCCACACACGGTGATACGTGGCAACATCCTGCGACCCTGGGCCCCACCGAATCGGCGGCACTACTCCCCTCTCTCTCTCCTTTCCTTCTATAAATGCCGCCCCCTCTCTCTCCTCCATTTCCCAATTTAATCAATTAGTTAATTTAAATTTCTATTTTCTCTCCGGAAAAACAAACTTTCCGGCGCATCGGACCGGGGAAGAAATGGGCATGAAAGAAACCGACCCGCTTTCGCAGCTGAGTCTGCCGCCCGGTTTCCGGTTCTACCCGACCGACGAGGAGCTTCTTGTTCAGTACCTCTGCCGGAAGATCGCCGGCCAAGATTTCTCGTTGCAGATCATCGGGGAAATCGATCTGTACAAGTTCGACCCGTGGGTTCTTCCCAGTAAGTCCGATGATTCAGATCTACAATCACAAGTTTGAGCTTTTTATTTAGTACTGTGTTCTGGGAATTTGGGTGGTTAATAATGTGGTTGATTAATTAACTTGCAGGCAAGGCGATTTTCGGGGAGAAGGAATGGTACTTCTTCAGCCCGAGAGACCGGAAGTACCCGAACGGGTCCAGACCAAACCGGGTGGCAGGTTCCGGGTACTGGAAGGCGACCGGAACCGACAAGGTGATCTCCACCCAAGGGAGGAAAGTTGGGATCAAGAAAGCTCTGGTTTTCTATGTGGGTAAAGCTCCAAAAGGAACCAAAACCAATTGGATCATGCATGAGTACAGGCTCTGTGATGCTCCAAGGAAAGCTGGCAGTTCTCGGGTATGATTCAATTCACCCAGAAGACCTCTGTTTTATTTCAAACAAATCTACTCTCCATGTGGCATGACATGTTAATTAGTTTGATTATAGAAAGCAAGGTTTGAATTTTTGGTATCTTAATACTCTTTCCGTCCACAAATTAATTAACTTCTCGATTTGATTTTACACTTGAATTAAGAAAAAATTAAAGACATATTTTTTACTTTTCATTTTGTTTTTGGGTAACTGAAAAAAATTACGGAGTATTAAAGATTTGTAATGCTTTTAAAGAAAAAAACATTTGTTTAAGAAAGGAAATGTGAAAAAAATTTATTTACATAAATAAAATTGAATAAAATGAACATTTTGTTTTGGTTTTAATCCTCAGCTAGATGATTGGGTGCTTTGCCGGATATACAAGAAATTGACGAGCGCAGAGAAAGTGGCGGCCGGCGGGCAGAGCAAAGAACAGAGCCACCCGTCACCGTCATCTTCGTCATCACAGCTGGACGACATGCTGGAGTCGCTGCCGGAGATCGACGACCGGTACTTCGCGCTGCCGAGGATGGGCTCTCTGATCAAGCAGGAAGAGAGGCTGAATCTGCAAGATTTGGGCGCCGGAAACTTCGACTGGGCGTGCATGAACCCGCTCTCCGATTTGGGCCAGGGCACCTCCGCCGCCGCCGGGCAGGCGCCGGCCGGGAACGACGTGGGTTTTCAAAATGACGTTTACGCCCTTGCGGGGATGAATTTCCAGGCCGCGGCGGACGAGGAAGTGCAGAGTGGGATCAAGCGGCAGAGGGTCGACGGTTCGGGTTTCTTCCAACAAACTTTCCCGGCGAGGTTCTCCGGCACGCCCGACCCGTTTGGAATCCGGTACCCGAACCCGAACCCGTCGACGGGCATGGGTTTCATCAGGCAGTAAATATCGGAAAAAACGGGTATGGTGAGGGGGTGGTTGTATTTACTTTTTGGACCAGAGAGAGGGGTAGGTGGGAAGGTTTGGGTATAAATTGTAAGGGTACATATGGAAATATGCATAGACAGAAAAAGTTACCATCCAAAAAATAGACAAAAACTGAATTTCCTCATACATATATATGTTCATGACTAATATGAGATGAAAATGATGATAAAAACAATAATGAAACATCCATATGTATTTCGATTTTGTTCTAACTTTTGTGTTTTGATTATAATTGTTACTCCCTCCGTCCTAAAACTTTCTTTCCGGTTCGCAAAACGAAGAAAAATTCTAAGTTTTTTCAATCTATTTTATTTAAATATTGGTATAGAAATAAAAAATAAAACATACATATTTAAAAACTAAATCAAAAGTTCAACAAAACAAGTGGTGACAAGAATATTTTATTTTATCATATAGGC
The DNA here is from genome assembly GCA_900332095.2 of Cuscuta campestris. Lineage (NCBI taxonomy): Eukaryota > Viridiplantae > Streptophyta > Magnoliopsida > Solanales > Convolvulaceae > Cuscuta > Cuscuta campestris. The sequence continues at coordinate 1,264,233 of OOIL02004480.1, read as the reverse complement.
CATGAAAAAACACAAATAAATATAAATTCCCGTGAAGTTTGAATAGTGCTCTGGGAAGAAAGTTTTAGGACGGAGGGAGTAATTAGTATTGGTAATTTAAAAAAAAATAATTGTATAACTGAAGATTAATTTGTATTCCGATTATGAAATTTGGAGTAACAATTACTCATGTTGTTCCATAGCTTTCTTTAATTTCCATTTTTATTTTTACTCGTAAATAATTTTTAAATTTAAATATAAGATTACTTTCCGGTTCTAATATCTTCTTGTTTTGATTTTTTATGATTTTTATGTAGAGTTGAAAAAATGTGAAATTTAAATACTCTCCGTCCCCAATTTGATTGCAAATTGCGGGTTACAGAGTGAAATTTTCTACTTTTTAAAATCATTTTATTTACAAATTGATATATTAATAAGATATAAAAAAGAGATGACAAGAATATTTTATTTTATCAAATACTTAATGAAATCGCGTAAACAAACAAAAATTATCGAGAGGAGAGAGAAAAAAATTGTAATCTATTTAGGGACGGAGGGAGTATAAGATTACTTCTTGGTTCTAATATAAGATTACTTCTCGGTTCTAATATCTTTCTCCACCACTCATTTTTATTTTATTTATTTAATTTTTCTAGTCTGTTGCCCATTTTTATGGTAATGAGGAGGGGGTTGGGGACAAATGGAGTACATCTTTGGTGTACTCTTAGCATTTTTCATTGACTAAAGACGTAAAATAAAGGAAGAATAATTTTGTGTTGATTTTTTGAAAATATTTTTGATGTGATGGGTAAAAGTAAAACGTGATATGTAGATTATTAGTAAAAAGATATGATGTAATAGTTAGGGTATGAAAAGGTAAAAAATAAAAGTGACTTTTTAATATAAATTATCCTAAATAGGACTAAAACATAGAGAAAAGTACCAAAATAGGACTTTCATGTTTTTTTTCCCGGAATAGGACTTTGCACTGTGGTAATGTCACTTTGCATTGTGGTAATGTGACAGTGTACATGTGCAAATTACTATACTTTTTTGGTAATGTATATGACCATGTTTGGTAATGTAAGTCCTATTTCGGGAATAAAAACATGGAAGTCCTATTTTGGTATATTTTCAATGTTTTAGTCCTAGTTTGGTCTTTCTCCCATTTTTTAATAGAAACGAGCAGTAGATTGTGAGATGTCATTTTTTTGAAATGTGAAAGAATTTTCGGGACGGAGAGAGTACAAGCAAAATATACATACTCTATAAATGATAATTGGATTAAATTTATTATTAGGCCCCGTTTGGTACACGAAATTCAAACATTTGAATTGGAATTGAGGACTTTAATTTCAATTTTGGTGTTTGGTAGGACAAAAATTATGTGGATTTGAAATTGATAGTGCAAAAATGAATTGGAATTGTTGAATTCAATTCTATGTTATTGAACTCCATGGAATTTTAATTCTAATTCCATAAATTTCATGTACCAAACGGAGTCTAAAATTAAAATAGATTTTAAGTAAAACGTAACTCCCTAGCCTCTATGGGTGTGTGTATTAGCGTTTGAATATTGAGATTTTTGTCTAACTGTCCAAGCCATGGTTAATATGTGAAGGTAAATTTAAAAGGTTAACAAAATGTTCAATAAGTTTAAAAGGAAAAATAAAAAATACATGCATAGTATTTTTTTGTTTACTTAAATAGAAAATGTGGAGACAAAATCAATTAAGATGAAAAAAAGAAAATTTCTCAATTTTTTATGAGAACAATTTGCGAACTTTTTTTCAAAAAATATCGTTAAAATGCTAAATAAGACGGTTTTTCACTTGGAGCGCACACAGCTTTATGTATGCAGTGAAATGCTAAATATGAAGATTTTTCACTTGGGGCGCACACAACTTTATGTATACGGTGAAATGCTAAATAGGACGGTTTTTCACTTGAAGTGCACACAGCTTTATGTATACAGTGAAATGTTAAATAGGACGTTTTTCACTTGGGGTGCACACAGCTTTATGTATACGGTGAAATGCTAAATAGAACGGTTTTTCACTTGAAGTGCACACAGCTTTATGTATACGGTGAAATGCTAAATAGGACGGTTTTTCACTTGGGGTGCGGCCCGGGTGCACATACACAACTTTATGTATACGGTGAAATGCTAAATAGCAAGGTTTTTCACTTGGGGTGCACACAACTTTATGTATACGGTGAAATGCTAAATAGGACAGGGTTTCACTTGGGGCGCACATAGCTTTATGTATACGGTGAAATGCTAAATAGGATGGTTTTTCACTTGAAGTGCACACAGCTTTATGTATACGGTGAAACGCTAAATAGGACGGTTTTTCACTTGAGGTGCACATACATAGCTTTATGTATACGGTGAAATGCTAAATAGGACGGTTTTTTTCACTTAGGGTGCACATACACAGCTTTATGTATACGGTGAAATGCTAAATAGAAAGGTTTTTCACTTGGGGTGTACACAGCTTTATGTATACGGTGAAATGCTAAATAGGACGGTTTTTCACTTGGGGCGCACACAACTTTATGTATACGGTGAAATGATAAATATGACGGTTTTTTACTTGGGGTGCACACAGTTTTATGTATATGGTGAAATGCTAAATATGACGGTTTTTCACTTGGGGCGCACACAGCTTTATGTATACGGTGAAATGCTAAATAGGACGGTTTTTCACTTGAGGCGCACACAACTTTATGCATCCGGTGAAATGCTAAATATGACGGTTTTTTACTTGGGGTGCACACAGCTTAGATTATCTCCGGCTATACTATTTTTTTAAGATTTCATATCAATCGAAGTAAGTGTAGATAAATGTAGGATCATATGAAATTTTAAAAAGAAATAGTATGACCGAAGATAATATAGGATCAAATATTTTTATTTTTCAATGTAGGATCATTGACTATTAATCATGAGTCATTATTCAAGTATATATTCACCATCACTGGAAATTATTTCTCCTACTAAAAATATTACTCCCTCCGTCCTAAAACTTTCTTCCCAGAGCACTATTCAAACTTCACGGGAATTTATATTTATTTGTGTTTTTTCATGGCCTATATGATAAAATAAAATATTCTTGTCACTACTTGTTTTGTTGAACTTTTGATGTAGTTTTTAAATATGTATGTTTTATTTTTTATTTCTATACCAATATTTAAATAAAATAGATTGAAAAAACTTAGGATTTTTCTTCGTTTTGCGAACCGGGAAGAAAGTTTTAGGACGGAGGGAGTATTAAATATATTTAAAAAATGAAAAATTTAAGTCTTAAATTAAAAAATGACATACTATTTTAATCTTATTGAGGTGACCCTCAGGAATGAGTCTAAGTCTATATATCCATTATCCATATATGCCCGGTCTTAATCACGTAAAGTTACAATTTTTTTAGTGTGTTGCAAAGTTACTTTAATCACATTGTTATTTCATCTGATCGGAATGGTGAGTGGAACTACTTTTAGTGTCAATCATATCCGCTCCCTGCGTATATTCTTTGGACGGCCAGGATTCTCAGATTCACTGGATCCGTCCAATACCCCCTTGTTGTCAATAATTGGATGGAACTCAATAAATCTCAATAAAATGACTAAATTAAAAATAAAATATGATGAAAATATCAAAATTAATTTTTATCAATAATATCAAAATATAACAATAAAAACACATTGCGGGATACCATTATACTGTCCTATAAACATGAAAATGAAACTCTATTATTTTTGGATTGATATAAATTTTATAGTGTAATTGGAGCAGAAGACATCAAAATAATGTTGGGACTGCATGTGCGCTCACCCTAACCCCGTAGTCCTTATGGATTTGTTTTTGGGCACCTCCAATTCTTTTGGTGTGAGACTAGCTAGGTTGCATTCCCAACAAATACAGGGTTAAAAAAAAGAACAAAGGGAGTAATTATATATAAAAATAATCCCGTTTATAGTTTTAAGAATAACAAGTGAAATGTGGATTTTCTCACATTTTTCATAGGTTGACAAGTGAATCTTTCTTTTTTCCAAATACCCAATTTCTTTATGATAAAATACAGTAAGGTTCTTTACGATCTTAATTGAGTTAATTTTTTGATATGATGTCAATTTCTTTATTGACCTAGAGATAACATATTCATATATCTTTGACCTATAACTAAACAAAAAATATAGTGTATATTAATTTGATAAAATAATATTTTGAAAATATTTCATATAATAAATCTAACAAACTATATATGTATCAATATCTATCTAATACCATTTTTATTTAATTTGAGGTCAAAGTTTACAAATTTTGACAAAAAATAAAAAATGAACAAATAATCAGGGACATAGTTTCCATAACCAGTGTCTAATTAATTAATTAATTAACTAATAACTAATTATTAATTCTAGTATACTAAAATGCCCTTTATATAAATTTATATTTACTGCTCCAACACGTCCTACTGTCCTTTTCCGGATGTCGATCACAAAATGCCGACGCCATTGTCCCATCGCCACTCTGTTAATGTCCACTGTGCATGATTTAACGACTTACGCCATTTCACTCTAATAATATCTAATATCATTATTGTTAATGTCTACATGTTCATTGACAAGACATTGTCGGATGAAGAAAAACATTGCCACAATTATAAAGGTCAACTGCATTAGCTATCAATGTCCCCGATGAGTAAACAATGTCCATAACTTTTACAATGTCCCATGTCCCTAATTTTTTCAATGTCTTGGACCAGTAAATAGTGTCAATAATTTTTACAATGTCCATCAAAAGAAAATTATAAGCAGACGAATCAAAGAAAGAAGGAATCGATCAAAGGGAGAAAGAAATATGGTCTATATTTTATCCGGAGTACAAAATAAATAAGATAAAGGGTGTTTTAGTAAATGTATAATGTAAGTTATGGAAAACAATTTATTCGTAGCCATTTTAGGAAAAGTATTATGTTTTGGTAGTCAAAATTAATAAAATTTAATGATTAATTAAGTAATATTTATATTTGATATTGATACAACAATAGTTTTACTATTTCATTAAAACTTGTATAATATTCTAAAATATTATTAACTCTAATTAATACGGAGTATTTGTCAAGGAACCAACTCAACCAAAAGCTCAAGCTTGTGATTGTAGCCCAGAAACAGTTATTTATATTCTAAACATGCCCCCTCACGTGCAGGCGTAGTCTTTTTCGAGCCTTGCACGTGAACCTTTAATTTTTTTAAACTGGGTGGCACTGAGTTTCGAACCCATGAGCTCTTAGTCAACGAGGCTCTGATACCATGTCAATAAACCAATTCAACCAAAAGCTCGGCCCAAAAACAGTTATTTATATTCTAATAATATTTCATGTAATTTTTATTTAATTATAAGTCAAATATGTATCCTGATTAACTATAAAAAAAATTAAAACTTAACAAATATTATGTCATTCTGGGATGAAAAGAATAGTCGATTGTTGTTGCAATCAGGCAATCTCGAATGCAAGTGATGCGTCTCGTGATGGTATAAAATATCTTTTAGTTCTCCAATTAGAAAATTAATTACTCCGTAAACTGCCAGTCGCGTTATTTCATCGACAATAATTAAAGAACGCACGAAACCGTATGATTTGTTATAATCACATTTCAAATCGAAATGTCATTCACGTGAAGAGACGTGTTAGGATTATATTAGTGGACCATGGATATGCAAACAAGGACACATGAGGCGGCCGATAAAGAGCGGACGATGCGTCCTTAGTGAGGTGTTAATTAACTGACTAATTAATTAATTGTGTGTAATTAATAATTATTAAAATGTGTTTGGATCACAAGAAGAAAGTGGGGATAGAGCTTTCTTATGATTAGAGGTTAGTTTTGTCGTTTAATTAATTGCATAACAATAACAACTCATGCAGTTACATGCATGGGGCTTCCATTAGTCGACGTCGAGTTGGGCAGATCATATATAATGTTGGGTCTACATTATATTCCACTAATCCCAACTTGTTCTCTCCATTATTATCTCCTAATCTCAATTCATTATTTATAATTATTACTCTTTTGCCATTTCCATTTATATTTTCACATCCATCGATAATCTACTACATACTATCATTTGTTTTTTAAAAAAAAAATAAATAAAAATGTTTCATCCTCTTGGGAAAAATAAAAATAAAAATTCAAGAAAAGTTTACTCGAGATTGGTTACGTTAAATGATGCGTACGGTAACTTTTTTGAAAAGCTACCAAACTCTTCAGTGTAGTATTTGTTCAAATTAATCTCAGCATTTCAAGCATATAGTTGGGCCTCGAATACTAGATGTGAAAAAGTTTGGCCCGACTTCTTTGTCACTATGCCACATGTTTCTACTAATTAATGATAAGTAGTGGAGATAAACTATACTCGTAGTATTAAATTGTAAACAGGTGAATACTAGCTACTCCGTATATTTTTTAAAAAAATTGCTACTCCCTTTGTTTTGTGTATTTGTCTCATTTTAATTTTTTTCCAGTTAAAAAATAACAAATTTTGACTATTAGCTAAGTAAAATTTATGTTAAATATTGATTCAATAATAATTATTAGATTTATTTGTAAAATATTTTCGAAATATTATTTTATTAAATTGATATACCATATAATTTTTATTTAATTACGGAGTATAAGTTACTACTTCTGTCCTTGAATATTTGACCAATTATTAAATAAAAAATATATTGTATATTAATTAAATAAAATAATATTTTGAAAATATTTGATATAATAAATCTAATAAAATTATCTTTGTATCGAAATCTAATATCATTTTTATTTAATTTGAAGTTAAAGTTTACCAGTTTTGACCGGAAAAAATCAAAAGTATACAAATATTCAGAGACGGAGGGAATAGAAGATTAAAACTAGATTAGTTATAAAAAGTCAAAATAAGACAAAAAAATCTCATAATTGGTTATACTCCGTAGTTTGGAGATAATAATCTACGAACGTAACTACTCCCTCCGTCCTAAAACTTTCTTCCCAGAGCACTATTCAAACTTCACGGGAATTTATATTTATTTGTGTTTTTTCATGGCCTATATGATAAAATAAAATATTCTTGTCACCACTTGTTTTGTTGAACTTTTGATGTAGTTTTTAAATATGTATGTTTTATTTCTATACCAATATTTAAATAAAATAAATTGAAAAAACTTGGGATTTTTCTTCGTTTTGCGAACCGGGAAGAACGGAGGAGTACATAACATGAAGTCTCGTAGTTCCCAAAATGAAAATAGCCCTTTCACGTTACCAAACCTATAATAAAGTTGCAAAAAGTACTCCCTCAAGTGTCACAAATACTTTTCACACTTAATTCTTACTACCTCTGTCCCGTTATATTCGTCCACTTTTGACTTTTGGAACGGTTCATCTAAGCACTTTGACTCATCAAATTCTCTCAATGTGTAAGCCTAAATATAGTCATGTGCGATCTTGTTTGATTTGTCTTAACATATAGATTATTAATATATAATTTCTATAATTTTTTAACATACAAATTACAAGATAAAATGGATTAAAGAAGTGTATTGGATGGTGTGTAAAAATGAAAGTGGACAAATACTCTGGGACGGAGGGAGTATATTTTTTATTAAACTGTTTTATTCATTAAATAACACTAAAAAATATCTATAATGTCTAGTAATTGCAAACATTTACTTGAATAATGACTAAAAGTGCTACATTCGGAAAAAGCGTGTAATGCTATTTAGAAAAAATTATTATGTTTTAGTGTTATTTAGATAAATTACCCTTAAATTAATTGTTCTAATAGGATCAAGCTAATTTTTTTTCTTTTTTTGGAAAACTCACACTAACACCCCCAAATTTGACCGATTATACAATATTGCTTCCAAATTTTCTATAGGATGTAATATCCAATATAAAAAAATCAATATACCTTACACTGCCACTTCGACGCGGCCGCACTAGCTTCATGCTTAATTTCATGAAATTGCTTTGGACGCTTTAAATAATGAGTTGGCAACACATCTAAAGTAAAATAAGAAAATTAAATTATATGCCATTTGAACTTCTTTTAAAAAAAATTCCAATAAAGAAAATTCTAATTGAGGCCCGCAAATAATCATCTTTTTGCAACCTTTTATTCAACGCAGTATATAATTTAAGTTAATCTCGCTAAAGAAATTACATTGCATGTTATGAAAAAATAAAGTGAAATCATGAATATACATTATTTTTTTTATAAAAAAAAGCTTGATGGCCAACTGAAAAGCCCCATCATTAGGTTGTTTGTTGTTTTTCCAAATCTATGAGTAAAAATGCACGTAATGCGCCATGTAATTAAACAAAGCAGCACAAAATTTGGCAAATGTTTTTTTTACAGATCATCTATGTCACATGATTATTACATTAAATAACTGTTTTTTTAATGTCCAGATATGCATATAAAAAACATGTCGACATCTGATTTGGCATTGCATGTATACCTTGTTTCAAGTTGATGTCTATCTGTAAATAAATATTTTTAGTAACAAAAGTTGTAACAGAAAGGTTGCATTGTAACATGGCACTATATATGTGTTACACCGAACTCATTTGGCCTTTAATTTCTCGCACTGAATTTCTAAAAATAATATGGTACTCTATTTGGAAATAGGTTTGGTCATACATAAACAAGCCAATAAATAAGCAATATTAATAGTAATAACTAATTTGAGTATCCCTCCAAAAAAACCTAATTTGAGTATCACTAAGAAAAATAATTTGAGTGTGGAAGTATCGTGTGTCATGAAAAATAAAGTTCATCCCATTGATGTAATTTGAGTGTGGCATGAAAAATAATTTGAGTGTGGAAGTATCACTAAAAAATAATTTGATGTAATAGGATTATTTCATCCGTCCCAATTTTTTTTATATATACTTTGATTTTCTTGGTCAAGATTTACTAACTTTGACCACTATTTGTGAAAAATAAAGTGTATGTCTAGTTATAATTTAAAATTATGTCTAATTAAAATGTTAATTTAACATAATTGGAATTACTTAATAATTGTATTTAATTAAGCTTTGTTTTTATATATCAAACTATTACAGTATCATGTATTAGTGTACAACTATAATATTCGTGATTGTGAGAAGTCAAATACTCTAAATATAGTTTTTTTGAGACGAAGGAAGTATATATGCAAGACATGTGGATCATACCACACTAATAGATTTATATAAACTAATCGATTAGCTAGTTCAATTTCACATCTTTTTATCATCACATTTCAAATTTTCTATGTGAGATACTCTAACAATCCATTTCAAGAGGACTTCGAATCTTACCAATTGACACTTCCAAATTTAGTCTTTCTTTTTTTTTAAAAAAAAAAGACCGGATTGGAATTTGGAATGCCATAAGAGGAGGATGATAAAATTTATCTTTGTTTTTATACCGTTCAAACTAAGGTTGTGTTTTTTTAAATGGATCCTTGATATTATAACGTATACTATATATTGATATTGTACGATAGTTTTTGAAATTATATATTAGCATTATTGATATTATAAATCTTATTTTGGAAATAAAAAAATGAAATTTGCACTAAATAGGACTAAAACATAATGACTTTTCTAATGTAGGACTTGAACTTTTTTATTCTCTAAATAGGACTTAATAATGACCTAGTGGGAGGAATAATATCCAGTAATGCTTGACATTTACTTGAATAATGACTATTTAACAATGACCAAAAGTCCTACATTGGGAAATAAAAACATATGGTCCTATATTAGAAAAGTCATTATGTTTTAGTCTTATTTAAGTAAATTTCTCAATAAAAAAATTAATATTTTATTTTAGTTCTTTCTCTATGTTCTACTCATATTTAGCTCTCTAAGTTTTTTTTTGTAGTTTTATTCACATGTACATATTAGACAAAGTGTACCGGTTCGATGTTTGAAAATGTTGTGGGTCCAGCCCATTTTATTTGGGTTCCATTTTTCTTTGGTGGAGGGCCCAATTGTGTTTTTACTTTGTTGACTAAAAAAAAAGGAGAGTAAAAAAAGGGCTGGGCAGTAGAGGACTTACGGACAGAGCAGAAAAAAAAAAATCAGAATTGAGAGAGGAAAGGTGTTGGTGCAGAATTTACAGACCAGCCGCACAAATTCGATCATCGCCGGAGATCCAGCCGTTGGATTGAGCTGAAATTTTCAGAGGTTGTTCCCAACACTTAGGGCTTCAATCTGTTCAATTTTCACGTCAATCGGATCTACGGATCTTCTGTAATCGCAGCTGGTGCGACGCTGCGTTTTTGGGTGATAATCCTGATTTTCCTTCTCTATTGTTGATGCCTCTTATGTATGTTGTTGTTGGTGGGCTGTGACATCCTTGTAGACTGAGTTTGGGTGTTTTTACCCTCAATTTGCATAATAAGAGAAGAAGAGGGCGGACTCCCTATAAGTCCCGTGGTTTTTATCCTTCACATCGAAGGGGTTTTCCACGTATAAAAATCGTGTGTCGTTTGCATCTTT